>JAHRBU010000008.1:151339-334149 GCA_019677095.1 Aureobasidium sp. SLJ-2021a | reverse complement strand
AACCTCCTTTTTTTTTTTGTTCCTGTTACTAAATTTATCTTACTTGGCCCAACCCCCCCCCCCCCCCCCCCCCCTTCCCACAGCGGCATAGGGACGACATGAAAGCTATAGAGATACAAAGTTCTTGTCGGGGTGAGCGAGTATTCATCAAGCAGTTTGTATGCCAATCTTATACCAGTATGCAATCATGAACCTATCAACAGCCTCTACACCTTGTGCTTCTTTCTCTTCTCTACCATACTTGCTCTACCCTTAGAGGACTGTATCGCCATCTACTCCTGTTCAGTGTCGTTTTGATCATCATTGGCTCCTTCCTCCGCATGCGTGGACAACGCTCTCACCGTGCCAGGCGTCTCAGGTTCCCTGACGGTCGATGGGCTTGTGGCCTGAGCGAGTCCTTCCTGAACAGTCAACGGACTGATCGGATCAGCCTCACTACTGCTGTTGATGGAGTTTTTACCCTTGCTCTTGTTCTTGCCTTTGCCCTTCTTGGGGCTCCTGGCTCTCTCGCTTGCACCTCCTGTTCTGCTAACAGGAGTCTTCGGCCTAGACAGTGCGTTGCCGTCTGAAGACGGCGGCACTGTCAACGACGACCGGGAGTTGATCATGCCTGTCATGCCCGCATCACTGGTTCCACGCGAGGTATGTGCTAGATCGCGCACCTCGCGAAGAATCTCTCGAAAACCTTCCTCGAGGGTGTTCATGCGGGTCAGCATGATTCTGCCCACCATGCCCTTCTCCTCCTCTTGACTACGACGCCGCTGCTCCTGACGGCGTCGTTCCTTGTCCAGAGCCAGTTCGCGCTCGCGGAGCATCTGCTCGCTGAAGCTCGCTGGAATACTAGGCTGATAGCCTGGTGACAAGGGTTCTGGAGTCAAGTCACGTCGGTGGTGGTCACCAAAGTCGGACGCCAAATCAAGGGCAAGGGCGTTGAAAGACGGCTGTCTGTTCGCACGACGTGTCGAATCGCCGAAGCGATCAAAGCGTATATCGGGAGCCGTATATTGCGAGAGTCGATTGAGCATGTTGGGACGTGGTCTGCCAGGGTTGCTAGTACGTGGTGTCTTGCGACCACTGGATTGAGGTGCTGATTGAGGCAATGGTGTTGAGCCACCGCTGTTCTGTTTGGCCGTGGTAGGGCGAGATGGCTTGGGTACATGTTCGGAGGCCGATGATGTGTATCCTTGCTCCATGATAGGTGAGAAGACCATAGTACTGTGCGACACATTGCGCTGGTGGCCCTCGCGTTTGTGCTCGCCACTCATAAGTCGTGCTCTCGTGGCGTTCGGAACAGAACTTGCTGTTTGGAAGTCTGCTCCCTCAAAGTAGTCCTTTGCTGTAGGTTTGTTCGGAGACGGGTCTTTCCTCTCAACAAGATCCGGAGTTCGTGTGGGAGTTCTGTCGTAACCAGTAGCTGTGATGTTGTCACCATCGTTAGTCAGAAGCTCGTCGTCCCCATCTGCGTCAGTCTCTTGCGGCATGTCTTCGCGCTCCATCTCGAGATCTGTCTCTTCCTCGATTCGCATTGGTGTGGGTCTCGGGAAGATTGTGGAAGCAAGATCTTCAGGATCTGACAAGACAGATCTAGAAGCGGTGGAAAAGTCACGCTTGACTGTGGTAACTCTGTTAGCCGACGTGTGGGCGCGTCGAATACCCGGTCTGCGGTTCTCCAATCTCTCCAAAACGGAGCGAGGCTGCTCCATCGGAGGACTTGCACCTCCCTCGTCACCCATGTCTTGCATCCAATTGTCAACAACAGTCGCTTTCCGTTGATCAGGGTTGGAATGCTGAGATATCGTCCGTGTCGTCATATCGAACGGTCGGCGGAAAACCTCCTCCAAGGCGCGGTCCTTGTGGAAAGACACGATGGACGGTTCACGAAGACGAGTACCAGGGCTGAAAGGACCAGTGTTCTTCATGGTGAAAGCGGGAAGGCGACCCCTTCTAGGCGCCTTGCGCTCGACAAGATCCATAGGGGTGTACGCGTTGCGCACGAGGAACAATCGTTCATAAGCAAAGATTGCGAAAAGCATCGGAAGATGGGTGATCTTGATGATTGTCCTGTTGAACCTGACAAACTTTCGGAATGGGATGAGGTAACGCAATGGTGATGCTACCCAACCAAAAAGATTTGTGGGTGGGATGTACGAGAACAGAGCATCCGACTTGACCATGGAGATGGTGTTGACCGCGAAGAGGAACTGATGCTCCTCGTTGGCGTTTTGGACAATTGCCATGAATGAGTTCGTCAGGACAGTAATAAGAATCGTCACGATGAGGAAGTGACAGAGGAAAAGGAAGCCAACCAAGACGGCCTTTCCTAGGAGGTTGTACTTTGGCCAAAGATCCCAAGCAGCGGGAGTGAAGCCCATGGTCAGTTGGAACCTGGTTGTGTTAGAGGATAGAGACATGTTGGATATGAGTGACTTACAATGCATATGCAACCTTGGAGGCCTCTGCCTTTTCTTCGCTGAAGGACAATGTGAAGGCAACGAAGAAACCGCTACAGGCAATGACTATGAGCACTAGGATGGCAATCATGTCCTGAACCATGAGGCGGAAAGCAATGAGCAGCTGAGAAAAGTACTTGTAATGATCCAAGACGTTGAATGCACGTGGGAACAGCAGCACAGCAGTGGACGCCAGGACATCATAAGCCATGTGCGCAGTATGATGCTTGCGCGCAGCAGGTATCAGGATACCATAGAGGCGGAGTACGTAGTAGGCGAAGAAGCAAAGCAAGATACCCAAGTCAAAAGCGTTCCACACACTCATAATGTAGAGACCGAAGCCTTGCTCGGAGAAACCTACAAGTTCGTCGAGCATGTATCCAGCACTCCAAAACCAGAAAACAATCTCAAGCGGAGTAATCTCAGTGGAACGATCGACCAAGACAGCCAAGAACAAACCCAGCATGATGGCAAAGGAGAGAGTAGAGAAGAGCTGTCTATAGCGAGGCACCCTCAAGCGAGACAGCTTGAAAAGGGAGGCATCCTTGGGGTTGTAGAGGGTGACGCTTCGTCGGAGAGTAGGTTGCGAGTTGTTCGTGGGCGCTGGCCGGGGAGCAGCGTTGGCTGCGATGGTGCCATAACCACTGCGTCCTCTGGCTGGAGGCGGTGTAGGTGGCTTGCGGTGGAGATCGTCGGCAGCCGAGTGGAAGACGATGCTGCCTGCCCAGATGGCCTCGAGCTGCTGTACGACCAGCGGGTGGGCGAGGAAGCGCTTGGCCTGAGCGCGGATGGCAATCTCGACGGTTGAGATGCGCGCAGACCTGTTGTACTGCCTCAACTGGGCGCCTCCTTCGGGCGCGTCCAGGCCTTCGAGCGGGTTGAAGTCATAACTCAGCGCATCGATCAACTCGCGGAGATTGAACTCCTTTAGCAGGCGAATGGCCAGCAACTCGGAGACCATGGCCCTTGTCTTGCTCACACCGGCATTTCCTGCGTCTTGTTGTGCCTCTTTCTGAAACTGCAAACAGTTTGCGATGAGAGCGCATATGGTCGCTCGGTTGAAGTGGTCTTTGCGGATCTGCGATTGGATGGGTTTGACCAAGAACTGAGAGACCTGGGGCGAGCGCAACTGATCCCATGTGAGAGTGGTTTCGCACTTCTGCACTATCAGTATGCGGCAAGAGTGCGTAATGTTGTACAGGGGCAGTTTGTCTGTTGTTCCGAATCAGCACCCGTGTGCTCAGGCAAAGGCCATGGCACGAACCTAGATGTGCTGCTGAGAAGATGGGCAGCAGCGGTGTGTCCAGGTCGTCTTCGCCGCCATCGTCGTCGTCGTAATCGCCCGCATCCTCGTTGTCGTCAATGTGGTCGTAATCGTTGCGCGCAGCCAAAGGCGAACTGTTAAAGGGGCTCGAAAAGGGCGACTTGTCGGCGCGCCTCTTTTTCGGCCTCAGCAGCGTCGACAGCATGATGGCCGCCTGTCCTAGATGAAGAGCCCTTGGGAAGCAACAAGGATCAAAAAGGCAAGGCAGACCGGGGACTAGACATTAGAAATAGCACGCGCTACTTAGTCACGAGTGAAAGGACCATGGGCCATGGCAGCACTGCGGGGTGTTTATTAGTCTCGCCAAACTTGTGGCAGCGGTGAGGCAACGGCGGGAGGCCTGGCATTGTCCATGTTGCCATGTACCTCGTTTGGCACAGCTGGCCGTCCGTCCTCGAGCACCAGTCTCGCTCTCTGCACATCCTGCCTGCTGATAAATGTCGCAATGCTAGATAGATCCAAGCCGCTTTTCACCATGGCTTTCGCTCGACTTCCCCACCATCGCAAGCCCGCCTGCTGGACCTGCTCGCCTGCACCCAATCATTCGAGGCCCGTGCTGCATTTTAATCAAACGAATTGTGCAACGGCGTCATGCACCTAGACACTTGCTCGACCCTCGTCGGCATCGTCATTCAACTCCGAGACGCTCTTTTGTGATGTGGTGCGTGTCCGGCTGACGACAGCGACATGGCACGTCTCCAGGATTCTCTTATCGAAGCCAGCCTTCCAGAAGTTTTTTGTCGAAACAATCCTGACCAAAGCGATCCGAGTAAACAAACACGGTCAAACTTTTCCGTTTCGTCCTGAAACTTGCAATCCGGGGTTGCTCTTACTCGGCACATTTCAACCAACGCCTCTTGCTTGACCAAGGGTCGAGTCTTGATGTCTTCATGTTAGACCTTGAGCAACGCATGCCGAGATAGATACATGCAATCTACCATCTCCGTACTCGTACCTCGAACTTTCTCAATCTTTCCACTGTAGATCAACATGTTCCGGCACGGGACTAACCAGTTTTCCGTTTGTGACAGCCTCTCTGACGTTCCCAATCGTCCACTCCTCCATCCTAGTCTGTGTTTCCACACACCAAGTACCCATGTGCGGCACCAAGACACAGTTGGGATTGCGAATGAGACCCTGGTGTACCTTGGGCTCTTCCTCGAATACATCAAGACCGCAGGAAGCCACATGGCCAGAGTCCAAGGCTTTGACCAGGGCGTCTTCATCCATGACTGGTCCGCGAGCCGTGTTGACAATCACCACTCCCTTCTTCATCTTTGCGAATTCGGCGGTTGAGATGATGTGACGAGTCTTGGGCTACCGTGGACATTAGTACTGTGTTTTGCTTGTCACCAAAAGCTTCCAACTTACGTTCAGAGGCAGGTTCAAGCTCAGGACATCAGATCTCGCAAGCAATTCGTCGAAGCTTACGTACTCGGCACCAGCTGCGTCCTCACTGCTCATCTTTCTTCTGTTGTGATAGATGGCCTTCATGCCAAAGACATCCATCTTGACTTTCAGGTTTCTACCAATACCACCCATTCCAAGAATGCCCAAAACCTTGCCCTGTGGATCGTGACCAAGGGCGGGAGCAGGTGAGCCCTTCCATTTGCCTTCACGCAAGGCCTGCATGGAAGGGTTGAGATTGCGCAGAGCACCAAGGATAAGGAACACGGCTGTATCAGCAGTGCTATCGTCGGCAATGGTAGGAATGTTGGACACCAGTAGTGGTGGCTCTCTGGCAGCGCAGGCGTGGGCGTCTACCTGATCATATCCAGCACCGTTGTGTGCGAGGAATCTCCAGCTCTTTGGGATGTTTTGCACCAGTTCCTCATCAAAGATACCCGTGATGCTCACGGATGGGAAAGTTCTGTATGCAGCGATTACATCATCGAATCGTCCGCTTTTGCACTCGGCAATAAACTCTTCTCTGTTCGTGGCTTTGGGAGTCACAATCTCTGCAACTTCGGTCAATTGCTCCCACTTCTCGTGAGCACTGAGCTGGTGTTAGTGGTGTGAGGAAGTGACACGGGAGTGTTTGAGGACGAACAGAACAATCTCGCCGAGTTGGAGAACCTTGGGCTTGGACATGATCGTACTTTTGGAGGATGTATATTTATGGGATGGAGTGAAGTAAAGGTACGTGGTTAACTGTGACTACCTGTCTGCGGCCCGATACCGCGGTTGATAGTGAGAGAGCTAAAGTGCGGAGATCGGGTATATAACAACCCATCAAAGAGGCACTTTTCTTGGTCTGACCAAGTATTTTGCTAACACATGTACGGAAGAAATTCGTCCGAGTCACAACAAACTTGCAGGACCAGCTTGCAAGCCATCCGAACATTTGAAAAGTTGTCGCTGAACTCGATACTCGGCCAAATAAGACGACGGCGGACCCCTCTCGGTGCTCGGGTGTTTGAGATGCGAGCTCTGAGCTCTGCCACCCCACGTGCCAAAGTTGACCCGCATATGGTTAATAACTACATAGTTCTCTTTGCACCAAAAGAGAGCCGAGAAGTCTATGACTCTAATTGGACGTTGATTACACTCTACAACATATTGTGTATCTTTGTAGTTCACGTTAGTCCTTCAAGTTGCATGTCCTTCTTGAAGAAACACCCAGCACTGTATGAGTGTGCATTGGTTCTGTGACCTAGGTTGAACATGATTTTAGTATCTTCTGTGTTTCAAGGGAGATCGAGTCATGAGAGCATTATTCAGTAATCATCGGCAGATGCAAAAGGACTTGTCATCATGAATTCAGGATCTTGAGGGTGTCAGGTCATACTCAGTCGCGAGAGAAAACTGATGCTTACCTTGATCCATCATGGTGCCAGGCTGGTCGAGAAGAGACACAACATCTTGTCCGTCTTGAGCTTCCATTCCCGCAGAATGATCGTTGTTCAAAGCATTATCTGTGTTGGTCTGCTAAATCTTGTTAGAGGTTGCCTCCTAAGACCATGTCATGTGTCTTGGTGCAGCTTAGTTGTACTCACGGGGACCATTTTGTCTCCTTCGACTCTGACCTCTCGATCCGCAAGCTGCCTCATGAGTCCAAAGAAGGCACTGTTTTTGAACTTCGATGTCTGATTGTCGGACACACGCTCGAGTAGATTGGCTGCAGTCTGTGCCAACTCGTCATCGTTCTGCCGATCCAAATCCCTCTGTTCTTGACGCTGCTGCTCTGACTGCTCGTTCGTCACGTCTCGCAACAGATCGTCCTCGAATGCTGACTCAAGTAGATCTTCCGTCGTGAAAGGAAGCTCCCCTGAAGTTTGCATGATGGGGTTTCTAGCGTGTTCTTGTTCTGATGCTCTTTGGTGCTCGCGAATTATTGCCCTCTGCTGATGCTCCGACATGCGAAATTGGGTTTGATAGTCTTGGAGTGTTGACGGAGCCACGGCCTCCAAAGCTTCAACAGTCTCTGGTGCAGCGAGAATGTGTTCCATCATATTGAACAACATAGCCTCTCGCTCCTGATTAGATGCTGGTTGCTGTGTGGGGATATTCGAGAGGGCGGGTCGCTTAGAGTAAATCTCGTACTCCACATCCAGCACTCGGCTCAGGGCCTGGGAGTGAGGACTTGATATGACTTTGCGGTTGAAACTTTCTGTCAGAAGTCTCGCAGAGTATTGGGTGATGTTCTGAGCAGAAATTGAATCCTCCTCTCGGAAGAAATTCTCAAGCCAGTAAGAATTATCAGCAGAACGAGGAGTGTTTGTAGGCTGCAAGTGGTTCGACTCAGTCCTCTGCCAAAGCAAATCTGCGTACGAGGCCAGCAGTTGCTCGGTCGAAGCATCTATACTGAGACGAGTATTTTCAGTCTGCTGAGCAAGGCCATCCAACATTTCGTTCAAGGCGGGCTCGTAGCCATATCGTTGGGAAAACAAGGTGCGTTTGGGGTCATTCAAGGCGGACAACAGGGGTCGAAAGAGCATAGCTTGGACGGGGTCCATGGTCCGAGGATGTTGGATGAGAACGCCAACAACTTTGGCAGCTCGATGGAGCGACTCATCCGTATTTGCGATCAAAGCATTGGCTAGAGCAAGACGGAACAGGGGGAGATGTGGGTATATGTCTGGAAGGAACGAGTCGAAGTCGAAGTCGTCGAGTTGTTCGTGTTGCTGCATGGCAGAGTCCTGATCCATGGAAGAATCTTGCAGAGCGGCATCGAAAGCGGCTTGGAAAGCGGCTTCGTCAAACTGGTCCTGAGGGAAGTGTTGTTGCTGCTGTTGGTGGGAGGTTCGGGATTGAGAGGCAAAGTGCGGAGCGGAGTGCATGGTGTTGGAGGCGAGTGGAGGTTGGAAGCGGGCGGACGGCAGTTGCATCTGAGAGGGAGGAGCGTGCAGGGGAACAGGCTGCTGTGTGTGTTGGGCAAAGTGATTGTGCCAGGCTTGAGGGGCTGCTTGGAGTGGTGGTTGTTGCGGAGCCGAGATGGTCAAGCGGTTGAAGTCTTGAGTCCACGAGGCGGATGGACGGGGGGAAGCTGACTGGAAGGGCGGCGGCTGCGAGTGGAACTGGTCGAGAGAGGAAGCAGCCCATGATGGACCCGCAAGGCCATGGGCGTGGCCATTCTGAAAGGCTTCGAATTCCGGATCTAGAGACGCGACACTTGGATCGAATGAGCGGAAGCGCTAGAAACAGAGTCAGAGGTGGATTTGGGAAGTCTGGGAAGCGCTTCAAGCTACTTGAGAAGGCGACTGCCGTGACACCAGGCGGTCTTGTTGCAAAGTCCGGTCAACCGACGAGTGTTTGGCCAGGTTCTGAACCGCGTTCGAGGGCCCGCAGAGAGCATCCGACATGGTTGCGAGCTAGATGGCCAAGGAGAGTGATGGCTGAATCGCCCAGCCCATCGTGGTCGAGGTTCAAGACAAGAGGCAGCCGCACATGCACATGCATCCATGATCATCATGGGCGCGTGCGGCTGCCGAGGTGGAATCGGCCTCGGTGATAAGCCGCCGATAGAACCGAAGTAGCGGAGAAAGCTTGGCAAGCCGTCCGCTCATTCCTCCGCGCCGACTCGGCGGAGAGTGAGCGCATAGCTGGCAATACCGCGATCCGACCATAATAATATATCCCACTTTCCACACCACACAGCCAACATGGTACTCCCGCGCCTTCCTTCTCTCACAGATGCCGCACCGACATGGCTGACAATGTACACGACAGGCTCAAGTTATCTCGAATTCCGGCCACGATGACATGATCGTATGCTCCCCTGACACGCCCTGGCTCAAGCTCGCTTTTATTGACCCGCAGCCAGCACGATGCTGTTCTCGACTACTACGGACGTCGTTTGGCAACTTGCTCGTCCGACAAGACAATCAAGATCTTCGAGGTTGAGGGAGACTCACACCGCTTGGTAGACACGCTCAAGGGGTATGTGGTTGTTGACAGAGAGCTCCTGTCGCCCATCTGACCTCTTTCTACAGACATGACGGCGCTGTCTGGTGTGTATCATGGGTACGACTCTCTCCCCCCTGTGTGCTTCGCCTTCTCTCGTTGACCTCTCACTCGTCCAGGCACACCCCAAATACGGCACCATCCTCGCTTCATCATCCTACGACGGCAAGATCTTTGTCTGGCGCGAGCAAAACAACCAATGGCAGCGCATCTACGACTTCACCCTTCACACCGCCAGCGTCAACCTGATTGCCTGGTCACCGCCAGAGCCCGGCTGCCACCTGGCTTGTGCCTCGTCTGACGGCTCCGTCTCGGTCATCACCTTCAGCGACAACTCCTTCTCCCACTCCATCTTCCCAGCACACGCCATGGGCGTCAATGCCGTCTCGTGGAGTCCGTCGCTCCTGCCTGCACAGCTCGCTGCTGCCCAAACTCCTCAATCCCAACCACAACCTCTGCGTCGCTTCGTCACTGGCGGTAGCGACAACTTGGTCAAGCTCTGGGACTTCAACCCTCAAACCCAATCATACAACAACATTTGCACTCTCGCCGGACACTCGGACTGGGTGCGCGACGTTGCATGGTCGCCCACCCCCCTTTCAAAGTCATACATTGCCTCGGCCTCGCAAGACAGGACTGTGCGCATCTGG
Organism: Aureobasidium sp. SLJ-2021a; assembly: GCA_019677095.1. Classification (NCBI taxonomy): domain Eukaryota; kingdom Fungi; phylum Ascomycota; class Dothideomycetes; order Dothideales; family Saccotheciaceae; genus Aureobasidium; species Aureobasidium sp. SLJ-2021a. The sequence continues at coordinate 324,322 of JAHRBU010000008.1, read as the reverse complement.
ACGTGTCAGGCAAACGCCGATCCTACGAACTCGTCGAGCTGGCAGAGCACAGAGCTCAAGTTCGATGCTGTCGTCTGGCGCGTCAGTTGGAGTCTGAGCGGCAACGTCCTGGCTGTCAGTGGTGGTGATAACAGAGTCAGCCTGTGGAAGGAGAGCCTGAAGGGTGGATGGGATTGCGTCAAGACCATCGAGGAGTAGACATGGCACTACACGAAAGAGAAGGACAGTCAATCTTGTTATGTTCAGCCATTCGGGTAGCGTCCGTCAACTCCTCCCATTACCCTATGCTATTTCAGCAATAGCAAGATTTTATGCGACAACATTGATTCGATCAAGATCTTGTGTGGAACCCTAGGGTACAAAGTTCTCTCCTGTGCATGGAGATTCCAAATCGGCTTCCGAAGTTCGAGTTTGACTCGTGTGTCTGCACCGTTGGCTCTCGCAGTGACGTTTGTGGTGCATGTAGGCAAAGAGAAAGTACCTGGGTGTGTTGACGTAATTTTTTTTTTCAAACTCTGGCAAGGAGATTATCCTGGTTTTTAGAGGCTACGAGAGTATTCAAACATCGACTCTTACAGCCGCGGCCCCTGTTATGAAGACTATCACAGCGAAAGCACTGAACAGCGACCATTTGACTGTGTATTTACAGCTCAGCTCGGTGTAGCCGAAAAAATGGTCGACGTTGTATGCCACAAGTACAAAATCCTTCCAAACCCCACCAGACCGGCTGTTGCTGCCGACAGCCTCTAGCGTGACGGACCGATAAAAGTGCCTCGACCTTTAGGCCCGGGAAGTCCCCCATAAACCTAGGTCTCGCCCACCCTCTAACATACTGCTTGAAATGCATATCCATTCAAACTTGGGGAAGTTCTGGTCGAGTCAGTTTCTGAATTGCTCCACGTAAGCTGACGACTTTCAACACTTCTCATACTTTTGTCTCGCAATTGAGTAACGATATCAGGCCACCGCGGATGCCACAGTCGAAACCGACATCGGCCACTGCCTCCGGATCTGGAGGCGTGGAGAAGAATCCTAGGAGAACAGCAAAGAGCCGCAACGGCTGTCAAGTCTGCAAGATCAAGAGAGTGAGTAATATAGGAGGGCAAAGACATATCATATGCCTTTCGGACTTCTTCTCGTTGGAACAGACTAACCTGTAGATGATAGCTAAAATGCGACGAAACACGTCCGGTGAGTCCTTATCAAAGCAGCTTGCAACCCGAGTCACAATCACCCAGACGCTGCCCTGCGAGACATTGTTTCGGTGATTGATGGTTGCGTGTGGCTCTAAAATCACTTTTAATCACTGTTTTAAGTTGACTGACACTTGTTCGTGCAAGGCCTGTGACAACTGCACCAAGCGTGGCTATGATTGTCCTGGGTACAGGAAGGCTCTGAAGTGGTCGACAAAGTATGAAGTTCTACAACCTGACGAACCCGACAACCAAAAGACATTTCATCCTTCGGTGGAATATCATTTCTCCTCCATCGATCCAGTAACCTTTGGCCAGGCGTCCACTCTCTCCACTGGGGAGATAGCTGGCAGCGTCGGTGGGTACCGAGAAGCTTCTGAAGACACAGTCCGTTCCGCAGTAGTGACATACATCCCACCACCTCAGAACGTCGCAGGACTGGAGGCACAGGGACCATACTGTGCTTGGCCTCAGCAATGGTCAAGCTATCCCAATGCAGGCCAGCAGCAAACCATGGTCCCGTATGTCGCAAACACACCAGTACACCAGATCGACGAGAATAGAGAAGTCAACGAGATCCAAACGATACAACAGCAACGGAGCAACAGCCCAGAGGAAACGACCCAATGGAATTCACTGCTTCGAGCCTACTACCGCATGGCCGCTCCTACTATATCACGATCTCTCCAGAACGATAGCACGGGTCTAGTTGAGCACTACTTCCGAGATGTTTGCGCCCTGTATTCCTCATTCGACTCGAAGCTGAACCCGTTCCGCACCGTTATAGGAAAGCTGTGGAACAGCTCAAACTCGATTTTCTATGCAATTCAGAGCATGGCAGCTGCACATTTGGCCAATCATAACCCAGGGATGGAAGTCCAGGGATTTGAGATGCAACGAAAAGCATACGAATGTCTCCAACACGAGTTACAGCTCGCACACGTCAACCAACAGGTTGATGACAGACTTCTGCTTACAGTACTGCTTTTGGGCATGAGCTCGCCGTGGCATGAGGCTGGCGATCTAGGCATGGCACATCTCAATGCCGCAAGAGGACTCATATACCCCAGGCTCCTCCGAGAGAAGGGCAATCAGACAGAGGAGATGGCACGGAACGACCAGTTCTTTGCAGAAGCCCTCATATATTGGGAAATGTGTGTTGCTTTTGTGCACAAAGAGCCCATCACGGCAGGCCGCGAGAACCCCAATGACAAGACAAACTACAACGAAGCCCGGACGATAGGCGCGAAAGTCATGCCGCATCCTTGGACCGGCGTTGGACCCAGAGCACAAATCCTCTTTGCTGAAGTCGGCCGGCTCGTTCGAAATTACCGGGCCATATTGTCGCCACTTTCTTACAGGGCAAAAAGCGAGCACATCGATCCTACCAAGATAATCACTGCAGCCATAGACTTCGAGGAAGAGTTACTTCATATCCGCTGGCCAGCCGTTGACGACCTTGTGGATGTGCAAGATCAATTCACGAGCAAGCTGGATTTCATCATGGTTGCAGAATCCACACGTTGTTCGGCTCTACTAGAGATCTACCGAGTCTTCCCCAACATCTTACAGAGTCGCCTGCTCAAGAATGCCGACATTACTGGCACATCGAGCCAACTATTTTTCCCCTTCTGCGGAACTCCTCTCCACCATGACTCTAATGATCCAACAACATGGTTGGCATCACTGGCACGTCATATCTTGTTGGACTTGATTGGCAGTGTTCCACCGACTTCTGGTACAAGAACACTTCAGCTGCTTATTATACTGACAGCGGCTGCTGAGCTTCAGCTATCTGGACCTACAACATCATTTTCCCTCAACGTCTTGCGTGCAAGAGATCTTGCAATGACGAGACTGGAAGAACTATCGGCGCGAGTACCTTCGAAACCCGTATTCATGATTATCAAGCTTGTCAAAGAGGTCTGGCGGCGCTTTGACATTGGCGACAACAGTGTCTTTTGGCTTGATGTCATGCACGAGAATGGCTGGCAAACTGTTATAGGTTAGTGGAAGCAGACGGTTGCTGGAAAGTTCACTGTCCTATATACCTTACGCCAGGGACGAAGGTAGCTCAACACCAAACTACTTGTGCTTGCTGCGAAGCATTGCTCCTGGTCAAAGGAGTGAGGATTTCTGTTGAAGAAAAGACGTTAGCTCCTTACCACAGAAGTGCAGACAAGATGCACGGTGAACGCGACCTCTCTTTCTCAAGGGAACCGATGTATAGCTGTCAAAGCGGGTCGAGTCGTTCAATCAGAGCGGCAGTCTCCAAGCGCTTATCAAACCTAACCCTGGCCGTTTGTCCTAGGATAGCTCACTTTGACAGATGCGGTTCCCTCCCATCAAGGGAACAATCTCGAACCTCCTCACCGCACGCGACATATCGATTGACTTTCGGCCCACTGTTACGTGTTCGTCACGCTCACCCTTACCCCCTGCACCAAGCGACTCCAGTCCAACGCATCAGCTGAACGCCAACCGCACGAAGTATCTCTAGGCGACTGCTGAACAGTTTCCGACCGTCACCATCACCAAAATTCTGATGACTTGTTTCTGTTTGAAATGTAAGAGTCGAGGTTGACAACGATCGTGACTAAGCACAATCGCGTCTGAGCTGCTGTTATCCCGGGTGGTTGATATTGGCAGTTTATGTCCATTCAAGATACACGGCCACAGCAATTGCATGAAAGTCGAAATGAAACGACTAGGTAGAGAGCAAGAGCAACCAGATACAATGGGAAGGACTGACTAGAGCTATCAAGCTCGAAGAGAGAAGGCAACAAGACACGGTAATATTTCGACAGCCCGCAATGGACACTGTCCCGTTTTTCGAAATCGCTGTGTATGTTTATAACTGTGTATACATAGTAGAATGGATATGGTAAGAAGGAAGGAAGATGTTTGTCACACGTACTGATAATGAACCCACACGTTCTACCTCCTCATACGCTATGAACTGTCGATGCTTGCAGATGTACAAGTGCAGTGTACTTTCCCGAAACATGGTAGGGTCCACTGAGATGAGTGGAGTAAAGCGAAGTGAAACTTTTCCATGTCGCATTCGTGAGCTCAGATAATTCACATATCGCACATTATGTACAGAATCTAGAGCTTTACCATGGGGTTGTTGGGACTCGCTTTCTCTTCCATACAACTGAAGCCGCCCATTCACTTGTCCTTTTAATCATATTGAATCAAACTGACTCCCAAGTTAGAGACCGGCTCTGTGGTTCATACAGCAGCACTCGATGAAAACTCCTCCGAAGTCTAGCGGAAATAGAATTCAGAGGTGGTGAGTTCGACTCTCCGCCTTGGTTGGTCGCATTGATGAATTTGGTCGAACAGGTGTTTCCCCAAGTCAAGTCTTGGTTTTTTGTTTATACGGATTATGGAAAGGATGCCTTTTTTTGTCCTCACTGAATATTGCTTGCTTCTGCTTATAAACACTGGCTCTTTGGTCGATTTTATTGCTGCTGGTTAACTGTTTGATTTGCTTCTCTGCGCATATTAGGTTGGTGTTGGAGAAAGACAGGCGTCGATACTAGCACTTGGAACGTCCGTATAACTGCTACTTGAGCTACAGACGATTCAACAATGAAGCTTCAGCCAGACATTGCTAATCTATTTTCGTCAATGCAGAGAGGATAGTGGATCTGGTCAGCTGTAGCGTCTTAAAATGCTTGGGTCTAGCCACGAGTCCGCCTCAGTAAGCGATTCGGCTCGGCTCGTTCTCATGGAGTTTAGTTGCTCTGACCATTTCAACGAACGCATCCACTACTTGGTCGCCAGTGTGATTGTAAGGTACCATCTGCTCGATTCTGGCTCGCACTCCTTCCAAGGTATTGTAGTCAATCCTGTAACCCAGCATGACCACTCGGATCAACCCTGCATGAAACTTTCTGGCTCGATGCCTCCATTGCGAGTACTTGATGTCCATGTTGCGGAGAAACTGTACGTACACGGGTCTTTCATCGTCGAAATTGAAGTCTCTGCTCTGTGAAGGTAGTTCTGCTTGTCGGTTGATCTCATTCTGGACAGCTTCGACTTTTTCACGATGTTCAATGTCAAGCAGTGAGAAGGCGTTTTCCATCCATCGCAAGGAAGTTGCTTCATCCAGCATGTCTATCGTCAAATCCACCGTATCGCGCTTCCAGGTACCTCTCAGAGCCTTCTTGATCGGTCTAAGGGCATTACCGTCGGTGAAAGTCAGTAAGCGGTAGATATGTCTGTAGAACAACTGGTGGTGACCGAGCTCTCTCTGATGTTGTTCTTTGCGCAGACGGAAAGCGATGAACGCAGCATTTCCGTACATTCCAATGATCCTTTCCGGTTTATCGATCCAATTTTCGTGAGATCTCTTGTCGGTTGACACTTTGTTCCTATTCCAGCCTTCACGGTGCAGGTAGTCGTCCGAGTGGATGGCGCCTACACCACGGACACTATCAAGGACACCTCGCGCATGTAGCGATGACAAAGAGGTAAATGGTAGAGAGGCATGAAGCAAGTCGTCCGTGGTTGTGGCCGGGGTCCAGATGATTTCTGTATGGCGTAGATGATGGCGTAAGCCTAGAATTTGGAGTTCGCGGCAGGTGGCTATGAAAGCGTGGCAGCGGGCTAGCATCAACAGTAGCCGTTCGGTAGGGTCTATATCACGAACGACACTCCTTTTCATGCTGTCGTCAATCTGCCCGATATCTGTAGACATGATGTAGTCCAGGATTCGTTCGCGGAGCTCGATAGGCAAGCGCGAGAGCGGAGAGTTCTCCATGTTACTGTCGTTAATTTTCTCTCGGATATCGCGAGCAGAATTGTTAGTTATTATTATGTGCTGAGAAAATGGAAGATAGGTGGTTGTGTTGAACAGGTTTGTCAGATGTTGTTCTCCAGCGTTGGGAACACTATGAGGACATGCGTTGAACTGAGACCAATATCGAACTTTACTGCTGCATCACAACCGGTTCCCTTCTTGACTCTAATCATCTGATTTGAACCTCAGATACCGTGTGTTCACGACACTCGCTTCTCTAAGACTGTTCACAAATTACAATCTCTGCCCCTCGCGAGCGTGTCTTTCCAAGCGCGCATGACAGATTGGCAGTGACGTCGGATCTACTGGCTACCAACTTGGCCGCGAACACCTCCCCAAGTGACGGACAAGTATCCAAGTTTGATGCCAACTTTTGATATCGGCCAGAACAATTCCGAAAACATGCTGGCCTATTACATGGACCCTTGCAACATCCAAGCATATCTTCTCCAACAACAGATCTACAACATGACGTGCCATGCATGGCTTGCTATACCAACTTGATCAAAATCCAGTTTGTGGATATGCCCAATACTGTCATGTGGCTGGCTCGTCATTCTCTCCAGGGGTGAATCACCTCCATGGTGTTGTATATATGAAGCGTGTTCGCGACTACTTTGCCAGTCCAAACACATACAGATTCGAACCTACCTGACATACCTCACTTACACGACCATTCAACCACATTTCAAGCATCATTCCACTATGGCTTTCACGAGATCAGCAAACACCACCACGGCCAGCAAGCCCTCTCTTCTGGGACGCTTGAAGGGCAACAACCGCACCGTCACGACCACGACCAAGCAGTCGACCAACCCAATCACTGGAAGTCACACGACAACGACGACCAAAAAGGAAGTTGGTACCGGACACCACACTAGCCACCATACTGGCACCACGGCTGGTATCGGTAGAGGACTTGGATCAAGCACGAGACACACGACGGGCCATCACACTACAGGCACCACGACTGGAACCACCAGGGTGCAGAAGCGCAAGCCGACAGTTGGCGACAAAGTCAGCGGTGCTATGATGAATCTCAAGGGCACTGTGACAGGCAAGCCTGGTGTGAAGGTAAATCCCAACAGATGCAGACAGATAACGTATAATGGCTGACAGTCTATTGCAGGGAGCAGGAACTCGCAGAATGAATGGAACCGACGGCAAAGGATCGCATTACACGCGTGCGTATTAAGAAGCCAAAGGAACAGGATTTGAGGAGTAATTGACGACGCGATACCCATGAGACGACTTTGATGAAATTTGTATGAATAGTATAGTTGAGCAAATGCAACGAAAGCATCGAACTTTCACTCAAACACGTTCGGAATCCGAGACAAGTCGATGTTTTGGAGGCAGGCAGGCGTCAGCTCTAGGGGCGCGAGGCGTATCAAGGGCCGTGTCGCTGCGGACGCCGGAGAGTTCGCGCTGGCTTGGGAACGATGTGGGTTCTGGCTCCTCCAGGTCCCCTGCTGCAGGGACATGGTCCGAGAGTGGGGAGACGGTCGGTGAACCAGAAGACCCTCGTCCTCTTGACAGGACAGCTAGCCAAGCAGTCCTGCCCGGGCAATATTGGTACAGACTGTTGGATCGCGAGCCGCTGCAAAGGTTTTTTTCCAGCGGGAAGCAGCCTCTCAGTTGTTTCTCGCCGAGATGACATGGTAAAGGCGTGCGTAACACCAGATCGTCGGGCGAGGCCGATGGAGGATCCGAGCCCAACTAGGGTTCCGAGACGGAGACTAGCTCGATGAGGGACAGCTTGCTGCGGTGTTCTAACATTAGCCTTTCTCACACGAAGCTGCATGGGCTTGCTTGGCCTCCCGGTGACAAAGTCTGTGGTTCGTCGAACATCATCGTCGCTTCCCAAACCCGCTTGCATGTACCTTCCGCGCACTCCGTACATACGCTCTTGATTTTCCTCCTTGCTGTATTCACCCACCTTGTACTCTTCTTCCACTCGTTTTCATCGCTCGAACGTGTTTCGCATCGCATCTTGTACAGAGATACCCCTTATTGCTGGCCACGCCATCACTCCATATAATTAGCCACCCAGCACACGACCGTTGCCAGACTCCCCAACGGCCCTTGCGATCCGCGACATTAGCACCGTACCGCCGCCTGACCGCAGGCAGTCACTTGGATAGAGATTTCGCCTTGGTTCAATCGGCAGCTCCTATATCCTGCAGCTAGCGACTTTTCTGCATGTCGCATACAATGGCGCGCTCACCGAGCCTTATCGCTCTACTCTTCGCTCTCATCATGGTCTTCGCAACAGTAAACGCACACAGCTTGCCATGGATGCTGAAGCGTCAAAACTCTCTCGTCGGTACAGGCGGCAGCTCCTCCACGGCGCCGACCTCCTCCTCCGTCGTTGACGTATCCACGTCGTCGGCCGCTCCCACGACATCCTCGACAGAGTCCGACACGACCACCTCCGCACCGCCTACCTCGACCAGCGAACCTCCTTCAACAACCACCACCCCTATATCATCAGAGGCTCCTACTACTAGCGAAGCACCGGCCCCGACTTCTGAACCCACTCCTACTAGCGAACCCGCCCCCTCGTCGGAAGCCCCATCTACCTCCGCCACCTCTCCCGCTGCTGAGACTACCAGCTCTGCTGCTGCCCCTTCTTCGGTAGCCAGCGCTTCTGCTAGCCAGACAGCCGCTGCTGCCTCTTCGGCTGCTTCCTCGCGCTCTTCCGCTGCCTCTTCCCGCACATCCTCTGCTTCCAGCACAAAGACATCGTCCACCAAGTCGTCTAAGAAGACTTCTTCTGAGATTGTCGTCATCGGTTCTGGAACCGCTGCCACCACCATCAACCGTTCGACCGTGAGCAAAGCTACTACCATCACCTCTGCCCTTGTTTCCTCGTCGACGCGACGATACACCACCACCGTCGTCACTATCACCGGCGGCAGCACTCTTACTACTGCTGTTCCTACAGAGGAGGTCGTTGCATCCACTACCGGATATGCGACTGCAACCATCTCGCCATCGTTGAACGACAATGGCAGCAGTGGCAGCAGTGGCGGTGGTCTTACTCCCTCTAGCAAGAAGATCATCGGAGGTGTCGTCGGAGGTATTGGTGGTGCCATCCTGCTTGGCGGCCTTGCTCTTGTTGCATGGCGCATGTGGGGACGCCGTCGTGCAAAGGGCCCCAGAATGGATGACGATATCATGGGTCCTCAACCACACGAAAGCCTCATGACCGAGAAGAACGAGCCTCCGCTAGCCCGCTACCATGGCGGTGGCGGCCAGATCAACACAGCATCCAACTTCTAATGAGCGTGTTGATCTTCCTGTATTTCTTCAACATTGTAGAAGTGGGTGTTTCCTGGGTTCCTCTTCTTTCTGTCCTTTTTCACACGACTCCTTTTTGGTCTTGTCTTTATAATGAAAGCGAAGCGAGCAAGCGATTGGAATTTTTATCTTTAACCTTTTTGTCCTTACGTACCCTCCTTTTGAACACTTGACTCTTGTCTTGATATCCACATGTCTCTGACATTACCTATATAGCTTTAGACCACATAATTGGTGACTACAAACAACCAACCAAAAAATAAATAATCATGAACATTCCTAACCATCTCGGATTTTTACACTTTTCTTGAGCTTGTACATCTTGTCCGTGACTGTGTTCCAAACTCACGCGCCTCGCTTTTGCAGTTTGGCAAGATCGCCTGGATGCCTTCCTCTCAAGCATCAACTCTCTTGCACATTCCACTCCAAACTGTTCTCCGCAAGCCCCATTGGCAAGATCGAGACACCCCGTTTCCCGGTTGCAAGTGTCTCGTTTTGGATGATCGCTGTCTTCCAGTAGGCATCTGTCCGGATGTCTTGTTCCTTTGCTCTTTGGTTCACCTTCTGTTCCCTTCTTGGAAGAATGCAGATGGTCTGTTCCTTCCCCTTCGTGTTCACCATACCACCCTGCCAGCTGGGCCTCCCTCACTTGCGGAAAGGTGTCTTGTTCCATGTGGATGGATAGCACTTTCTTTTGTACATGAGTTACTCTTTCCCCTCTTCTATTCGCTCCTTGTTTCTCAGCAGTGGTTCGTCAACTTCATCCTGTTGGTCTGTAAGTTGGTTCTTGCCCCTTTACTTGTCGTTTTCTTTCCTCCCAGTTGGAGTCGTGCGTTCCATTTCTCGGATGTGCCGCTTGTAGTTGATCTGCTATACTCCAACATCTCATCCACATCAATCAGAAGAAAGCAACAACAATCAAGCCGGGGGGTGTCAACAACCAAAAAAGAGGCAAAGAATAAGAGAAGGACTCCAAAAAAAAAAAAAGTGACATTGAGAAAAGGGGGTATAGTACTATTTCCATTCCAGTTTTTCCCCTCCCCTTCCACCTCCGAAACCCAAACCCATAACCCATTAATAGCCTTTGGTACAGGCTTTCGCGAAAGGAAACGATAATTCCAGTGTGTGCTCATGACTCTTTTTTCAATGGCGGGCGTGACGATTAAAACGTTCAGAAGAAGAAAGACAAAAGACGCGGTTGAAGAAAGACCCCCGAAGACGGATAGCTGAAAGAAAGCAAACTTGCAAAAAGGCAACCGAGAGTGATGCATAGTGTAAAACTCACAATCAGATGTGGGAAAGAAGGGAACAAAATGGGAGGGATGACGACAAGAGGGGTCTTCAAGCAGGACACTGCACCGACGGGAGAATCTCTTACTCTCTAGGCATGAGGATCGCGTCGCGGCACAGCACAGCGACGCGCTTGAACAGCCTGCGCCACTCGAGCGGATCGCCCTTGGCCTTGACGAACCTGACTTCGACAAGGCCGTCTTCGGCAATGGACTCGAGCACGACATTGCCACTGAGCCCCTGCTTGCGGCCGTCGACCATGCGGATGCGCACGTAGGCTTGTTTTGCCTTGTCGTCGGCGGCAGCGGCGGCGGGTATGGGTACATTTAGTGTGTGCAGGGCGCTGCGTATGGTACCCAGTAGCTGAGGCAAGGCTTGGTATGAGTAGAAGCGTGCGAGCGATTGTGCGGGTACAATGTCACGGAAGCGGCGGGCGTTTTGTGTCAGAGACAGAGGTACGTTGTGGCTTTGGCTGAACTGGGTCATGTGCGGTTCTTGCGAGAGCTGAGCGGCGATGAGGTCGTGAGTCATGGCGACGCGTGAAGAGTCGTGAGCCGTTACTGGTTGGGAAGCGGTGAGGGCTGCCAGACGTGGCGGAGCTTCCCAATCAAAGGGTTGGTCAAAGGCCGGAGTGACAGGTTGTGTGGACATGAGGGCGGGTGCAGGCTGTGATTCGACCTGTTTGGGTTGCTCCTGGCTTTGTGACGAGTCGGGTAGCGTGGGGAAGTCGATGTGCAGGCGTTCGATCATGTTGGTGGCCAGGCTGACCGAGTCCGAGACGGTTCCTTTTGAATTCATGAACTTGTTCGGCCGCGTGTACCATGAATGGATGCGGATGTCGTTCAGCTTGAAGCGCTCCAGCACGTCGACCTTGAGCATGCCTCGAAGCAAACTCAAGGCATCAGACGGTATCTTCTCCCAGAGCTCGTCTTCGGGACGCCCCTGTGTCTCGCAAAAATGGTAGAATTCCTCGCTCTTCCGCGGCTCGGGCTGGTCCCAAGGAGTGTTGCCGACCAAGAGTACAAACAGCACAATGGCACAGCTCCAGATGTCCGACAGGTTGGGACAGTAGCCAAACTTGTCCTCGCCATGTTTCCTCTTTTGGTTTGCGTGGCCAACCTGGATGATCTCGGGAGCAATATAAGGTGGACTGCCGCAGACCAGACCGCACATCTTGGAGTCTCCGGTCTTGGGGTTGAGAAAGGCCGTGGCAAGGCCAAAGTCGGCCAGCTTCAGATCGCCGTTGGCCGTCAGCAGCATGTTCTCGGGCTTGATGTCTCTGTGGGCAACGCCCTTGCCATGGCACCAGGCGATGGCGTTGACGAGCTGCTTGAAGTAGAAGTGGGCAATGTCCTCTCCCACGCCCTCGTCGGCCTCGATCTTGTCAAACAGGTCGCCGCCCTCGGCCAACTCCATGGCGATCCAGATCCATGATTGGTCGTCGCCGTGCGACAGGAAACGGATGATGTTGGCGTGGCCCGACACCTGACGATGCAGACTGATCTCGAGCTCAATCTGCTTGGGCCGTAACCGTCCTACTTTGAAGGCGTGCTCTTTGTTGATGAACTTGACGGCGATGACGGGTTTCGGCTTGTCCTTGGGCACTGCCTTGCGGATGCTGTCGGCAATCAACCGTCAGCGACGACCAGTCTAGACTCATGTCGAGTACGCACGATGCATATGCGCCGGATCCGATCGTCTTGGAGACGAGTCGAAAGGGCAGGTTGCTCGGAAGCGGAGCTGCTTGCGACTGTGAAACGCGTTAGGAAAAATGTCTTGTGCAAACATTCGTTGGACTCGTCACCTACACCCGGCGGGACGCCCATGACTTGTGCTATAGCTGATGGTGTCTTCTGGAAGCAGTTGCACAAGTCGCCAATGCGCGCTTGCTGTTTCTGCAAAACTTGCAGGGTTGCGTGTTTCGATAATACTGTTGTCAATGATTCACCAGGAACTCGGAAGACGCGTTGGCGTTTGTTGGAAACGCGCCCGAGGCGTGCCCAAAGCCGTTCGGCTCGTGGAAGCCACATGCCAAATGAATTGAACCTTGTTCGTCCATCCTCTTTGCCGCCTAGGCGGTCCAATCACAATCACACTATTCAACTCTTGCTGCATCCAAGTCGATTGCACAGACTGATTGAGAGACAAGCAGTGTTTGTAGACGTATCGTGTAATGGCGTCAGCTATTGTTACTTTTACACTCCGTGCCGGCGCCCAGCTTCGTGCTTGCATCATGTCCTTCCTCAAGACGTGTCCTCCTTGCAACCGCCTAGTCGTCAATGTGCCGCCTTTCGCTTTGCTGCCACTGCTGCTGCTAGCTAATTGGAAATGCAAGCATAGCAAATGAAATAGGAAATGCAACAAACAAAAGAATAGAAATGTCATCTGGACGAGAAAGAAAAAGCAACGTCAAATTACTTGTCGTTTCCCTCGTGCACTGATGATGTTTCCAAAAACAAGAGCAGAAAAGACGCCCATCTGCTATGCACCCCAAGACGCCTGTGATGAATAAATACAGCGTGGGCTTTGACCCACGGCTTTTGAAAGGGCCGCATGAGGCACATCCGGCGCGGCACCTGTTGATGGGATTATCCAGGTTCGTTTTCGGAGAAAATCATATCCAAAGCTGACACGCCTCTTTGTGTGCGGCGTGACTGTGAGAGATACTTTGAGGCACGGATTGCGTCGTGTGTATGTACGACGAGGTTATTACGTCGTCCCGCCACATCTCATCTTCCGCGGCGGCCACTTTCTGGTGTGACCGAAATTGCTGAGAAAATGGGTGTTCAAGGTGGCGAGGTGGGGATTGTTGGATATGGCCGATGCCAGCCAGTGTCTTTTACGAGACTGATGCGGCTGAGAAGGCTGCGTTCATTTGATCGTAGTTGGTACGGTTCTCGAGCATCCTGATGTACTTGGGGTCTCTGCTGAACTTGGGCACGGAATCCTGGTTGCTTGTTAGCATCTGATACTTTCAAGAGCAGGTAGTGTATGACTTACGCTGGCCATGAGCTTGAAAACGCTAGTTTGGGCCTGGTCGAATAGAGTGGCGACCTCGTCCAAGCTGGCGATCATCTCGGTATCCTCTCCCACAGCGCGGGTCATGCGGCTAGCAAGCGCGTTACGCAGGTTGTGATCGATGTTGAGCTCACATGGCGAACCGGGAGCAAGGAAAGCATTGTACAAACCTGGACAAAGGTTAGCTTCGTTTTGAGACAAGATACGAGTAAGATGAGCTCACTGTACGCCGAAGCCAGGGTCTCGCGGATGAGATCCAGACGAGGGGCAGGAACAGAACGCTTGGCAGAGTTGTAATCCAACAAAAAGCTTCTAACTTCAAGATAGAACGTGAGGTTTTCCTCGCAGTGAGTTTCCTGGAGGAACTCGCGGAATACCAGGCGCTGGGCAGGATCGTGGATGATTTGTGACATTCTGGTGGTGTTGGAGTCGCGAGCAACGCCAGGAGGAAGCTTGACTACAGCGGCCTCTCCGTTGATGGATCCATTGGGACTTCTGACCCAGCCAGCGATTCTCATTCCCTTGTCAGTCACGCCGTAATGTGCCGTCTTCAGGGGCTGCCAGCGGGAGGCAGCAGGCGAGTTGCGCTCTTCGGTCAAGTTGACGATCAATTGGTGTACCATGAACTGCTGAGCAATGTCACAACCCTCCTTTCTGTTCACGACCATGCAGCAGTCCATGAGCCAGTCAAGGGCCGACTTGCCGGTAAACATGTAAGGAGTGTCCTTCTCGAACTGCTTGCGCGATCTCATCATGTGCACTCCGATCAGACCAGTTGCGTAATCGTGTATCGACTCGGAATCGGCAGTGGCAGTGCTCTTGAGGTTGGGGCCTTCCTCGCCGCAGAATCTTCTGAAAACAACCTCGATAGTGCCGCGATCGATGTTGATGTTGTCGTTCTCAGGCACACGTTCGAGAATGACGAGCTGCATGGCGTTGCGAGGCGAGTCCAACAGCTCGTTGACATGGCGTTGGTGGATGCCGTTGCGCTGGCAGAAGCGGGTAAGGACACGCATACCCTTGGGGGTCAATTGCCAGACGGAACTCCTCGAGCTGAAGTCTGTCTTGCCGTCCAATGATTCAACAAACCTCGCCTCGGAAAATCTGTTGCAGACAGTGCGAGCCATCTCCTTGGCCATGGAGAAAGTGGTCGTTGTTGTGGTGGTGACGATTCTGGAGGGGTCTTTCGGGTCTGGCATGCGGTTGGATTGGGAGAATTTGAGCGACCCAAGGTTGGTCAGAGCTTCGTCGGTGGTGAAGGTGTGCTCGACCTTGGTGAAGCGGACACGGTGGGGAGTCAGGGGCAGGCTGACCATCAGTGTCGAGAAGAGATCCTTGAGATCCTACAGGAGCTCGAGGTGAGTGGGGGGGGGGGAAGGCGGGGGACAATGGCGAAAAGAAGACTTACTCGTGTAAAAGGACGGTCATCGTCGGTCTGGCGCAGCAGACGGGACGAGGTTTGATGCATCTTTTGTCTGTTGGTGGGTTCTTCTACAGACCAGGGCGGAGTGGTGGCCGAGAGGAAGGTGTTTAGCGAGATTCGCTGGTCGTCGAGGCCGGGGCGACGGGGGTGGTAGTCGAGCGAAGACAGCGACTCGTGCGACAGGCGGGACGAGAGGCACGTGGGCGACTCGAGAGACTCGCGAGCGGGTGCAATACGGCCCAGCGAGGTCAAGCGAAGATGCTGTGAGGGCTGGCGCTGAGATGCAGCAGCAGCGGCGGGTGATGGGCCGGGATGATGGTGCAAGGTGGTTATGACGCCGGCAGATCGGCTCGCCGAGTCTTCTGTGGTAAGGCTGTCGTGCTTGGTTCGCTGCTGTTCACGTGGCGACAAGGAACTTTGACCGTCACTGTTCTTGACACACAGCTCGTCGGGCACGGGGGTCAGAGTCGACGGCGACGAAGGTTGCTGCTGCTGTGAGGGCGCGTGGGTGGTGGATGCAGGAGGGCAAGTGCTGGACGGGGTTGGACGAGGCATTGCACGGCTCGCTGGCCTGGATATCGTAAGGCCTTTCAAGTTTCAAGTACTGTGGGTACGACCATGCTAGCCCGAGCTAAGATTTCCACCAGCGCCGCTTCATGTGTCAATTTTCGGAGCCATGAGATCAGCTAGCCGGCGCCCTGCTCGCGTGGTAGCAGGGGTTTGATCAACTTTCCCCTTTCCGTGGATAGCGCCGTTGGACCAGCACCGACGAGGCGGCCACGCTACCTTGAAGCACCGCGTGCGCAATGCCTCATCAACTATTGTTCATTATCCACCCGTTGCCCACTAACACCGACTGTTGTCAAAACGGCTCCAGCTAATTCTTCCCTTGCACGCACCGTGCCTGCCTGTCCGCTCGGCCCTACGCACCTACGCACGTATCTCGCGAGCCTTGCCTTCTTCACCGCATACCCTCTGCCATGCCTTCTAGCACCCTTCTTTTCCTGAACCTGTCGCCCGCCGCCGATCGTGCGAGACCGCTGTTTGTTCCACGTGCGTCTGCTTGTCGCGCCCTTTCAGCTGCCCGCTCCTGTGCGTCGTAGGCCCTAGGCATCTTTCATGCATGTATCCATCCCTCATTAGATCGCATGGCGTTTTGAGTCATCCGCCACGCCTGCAGCCCGCCTGATTTGCTTGATTCGTGTGAGAAAAAGGTTCCCGCACGCACGTGTCGGTTAGCGTGTTGCAGCCGTCGATCAAGGAATCCTGCTCTTTTCTTGCCCGTCTGGCAAGGATCATTGTAGAGGTGCCTGCTTTCCCTGGTTTCATGTGCGTGAGACGACTACCATGTCTTTTTTCCAAACACATTCCTGTGCCTCTGTCAGCCCCTGTCTTGTCGTGTACGAGAAGATCAAACTCGTCGGTGAGATCATGGCCAAGATGGAGGCAACAACCTCACGGAAAGCCTCCGCTCCGCTATCCTTTCCTATCTTGATCCAGTGTTCAGCGCTACTCTACACTGACTCGACAGCCGCACTAACCTCTTATGTCCCCATACAATCCATTGGAAAACAAAATACGAATCCAACAGCAGTTGCTAGTCGCCCTTGCAGGCGCACAACAAACGACACGTGTGGATCTCGATTGACCTAGAGCAGGAGAACGGTTCTCGGTGTACGAATGTACCCATGTACACTGTCCTCTATTCTTACCTGAGCTAGGTGTACCATTCTTTGCCGAGATCATCAACTGTTGGCAAAGAATTTCTTTCCCCTTGCTGGCGGCAGGCATCGATGAGCGTTTTCCGTCGTCCGAGAGATTTTACAGGCGAGGGCTGTGTTCGACGCAGTCCTCGTATATGCCATCCAACTGCTGGCTTAAAAACGCCCGATTCAGGCGGCGCCCGATGCGCCATTCAATATCGCGGGTATGAGAATAGTATGACGGGTCCATAAGGCGTATCTAAGCTTAGTTTTGGTTCCATCCTTCGGTCCAGGGAAATGCTTGTAGGTCTTCTCATCCCTCGCTGACCGATGTGCAGATTGACAAACGCTGTACATATTCATATGCTGTAATGGAAGATACAAAGTTTGAGTAGATCGCGTCCATGTGGCACTGCCGGTGGATAGAGATCAAAGCGTAAGCGCATTGCCGAAAGCGTATCATGAGCAAGCCGAGGCCGGCGGCCATGTCGTTGCATGTCGTTGACAACAAACAGAATTGTGACCAGTCACCAGGCGGTCAGGCTCGGAGCATGAACGTGGGGAGAGCTCTGCCCAGATCTGCATGCAATCGGTGACTGGGGTGCAGTGGAAACAGCCACCCTGGCAGCTTTCTCCTCAGGACTCGTGGAAGCGACAAGTCGACATGGCTGTCTGTTCTACATGCTTCTTTCGGGTGCTGGCTATCGTTTCAAATCGCGCAGCTGCAGGATTACGAGCACTGATGCCACGCGATGGAGGTAAATCCAGAGAATTGGTTGTTCCGTGAAGATCACACCGTTGACAGGCGGAGATCTGCATGTGCAATTTGTCCTTTTCGTGAGATCTGAATATGGTTCTTACACTCCAAGCGTTGGCGACTGTGGCTAAAAATTTTCCTTTCGGAAATGCCAACACCAGCACGTTAAGATCAGCATTCTTGTTCTGTTGTACAACCACAGTGTCGCAGAGAGCTGCCTTCTTTGTGCTAGGTAGTCACTCTTCGGCCAACGCCTAAACGCAGCTCCGAGGCAGCTCTGCACAAAACAAAAAGCCAAAATCAATGTTTGCGGAGATGCTCAGCAACAAGCGTAGGGATATGACGCTCAACCAATCATCTTTTACTCTGCTCAAGCTCCTGCGCTCGGCATCATTGTCGGCTGCGTATCTCGACCGACCGTTGGAACCCAGTCTTTCATGGCACTGCCATCTCCTTGGACTCTGGAGGCCAATCCAGAAGCGAACCCGGATGCTTCAAACCCGGATGCGGGCAAAATAGGAGGCCATAGAAGAGGACGGCGGCTCCGCGAGGCGAAGGCTCGTTTCCAACCACGATTGAAATACTGTTTGGAAAGTTTGCAACTCCATCCTCCAGCCGCGTTGCTAACATCCTGTCAACAAAATGCTCCGAACAAGCACCGTGCTTCGTCCCCCAGTTCGAGCCAGCACGTGGACACCAATAGCGGATGGTGTGTCTGTCACTACTCACCGCCAAGGGTCGATCAAACCAAGCACGTTGCTGAGTCGTTTCGCGGGTTTACGTCGACCTGAGAGTCATGGCAGAACGAAACCAAGCAAATCCAAGATTGAGTGGCACAACCTCGAGTAAGATGAGATGAGGACCGGGACGCTTGATCTCGAAGTGGCCAAGCACGCATGTGGCTTGCATGTCGCTAGCTTTCCACGTGGCCGTCGCGTGGTGTACCTTGGCACAGTTCGTCCGACGATTGTCCGCAGGTCAAAGGAAGTGCGAGTCGTGATGACATGCTAGCAGATATGGTATCAAGGGAGTCCATGCGTGGTTGACCGCCTTCACGTGTGTGTGTCAAACCACGGGTCATGCTTCGGATTTCCCTCGCGGCTACTGCAAACAGAACTGGTTTCGGCAGTCGGTGTCGAGAAGCATCCTTTTCTTCTTCCACTTTGAGCAAAATTTATCCATACCACGGTCCACGGGCTCGTGAGTCGGGACCGAGCGACCCGGACAACCAGCGAGTAAACCAAGGCTAGGGCAGAAAAGGAAATTGACTAGAACACGAAACGAAGCCCTTGGAAGGTACAACAGCAACGCCCGAATATCAAGTCCGCAGCCACAAAGGCCCAACCACCTTGACATCACCTTCCAATAAATCGAAAGGATTTTTGCTTTTCAGCTCATCTCGGTCCCGCGAGTTGGCTTCTGTTCTAGAAGGTCTGTCTGACCTGAATCGCAAAGGCTTCCATCCCTGTTCCACGGAGCTTCTGGCGTCCTTTTAGGGTTGCAACAGGCGAGAATCGAGACGCCTCCGGGGTGGCTTCCCAAATTTCCACACATTCTCCCCAACACCTGCAGCCACCGTCATATTCTGCGTTTGTCCTTGTCAACATGTTCTGATTCGAACCCATGCTTGTCGGTTTGTTGATGTCGCTGCAGCTCATGACATTTGTGGTCGTAGGTTCAACATTTCGGATACGATCGAGAGTTTGCTTGATGCTTCCGCGTGAACCGAGACTGGACAGTGAAGATACAGATGCGCTTGTGGACAGCCTTGTCCAGATTCCAGATTCCGGATGTTTGGGGGTTTGACGCTTCATCTATTGCGAACAACGTCTTCTTGGTACCGTGCTACAGTCATGCTCAAGAAGTGCTCCATGTCGAGAGTAGACACTTGGTCAGGGTGCGTGCTCCAAACCAATGTATGTACGTACGGTGAAACGAATCATGACCCTCAGACACCCAATTTCTTCTGCGGCCTATTATCTTTTCCTTTGTGTGATCGTCCAGACGCTCTGCCGCGTGTCACACATTCGTCGTTCTCTGTTGCTCCGATTTTGCGACTACCCAAAGTTCTTTGTCAACCATCACTCGGTGTTTCTTTCGAACTGCCGCAATAGCCGCCCTACCCGCTCGCCTACTCTGTCACGACCCAAGGGCAGGGTCCAAAGAAGGGCGCGACTGACGCGTATGCGAATGCCATATACGGTATGCAATATACAGCCTGGCGAGGCGCATACATGCTGCAGAAATGCAATCCTGCAGTCCGGAAAAACATGAAGATATGCAAGAGGGCTTCCCGAGAACAAACGCGAGCCAAATCATGCATGACGCGAGCAGAAAGAACGAAACACGAGATGATGTGCATAACGGGTTAACGATAGTTCTGCAGCACCACCGAAGGCAAAACAAAAAAAGATACCGCATGTTCTGATCGGTTTTTTTTTTCTTTTGTTTTTTTCTTGCTCTCGGATGATCCAAACGAAAAATCAATTTCGCAAACGAAGAACGATCGACAACACGTGCGACGGAAGGAGTGACCATTCCATTTTTCCACGATCCAAAATTGATTCATGCAACATCGGAGGATTGGAACGAAGCCAGAGGATCATCACTTCATGGATGCTCCGAAAACTGATAAAGCACATCAACCACGAAACAACCAACTTCGAGAAACGCCCGCGATAACAACCACATTGGGTACCGAAAACAAAAAAAAGAGAACATGGTAGATCTCGGATTCACTCGGGGACGTTTTGAGATGCAGCTTTTCTCAGAGCAACAGGATCTTCAGTTGCATGTTACGGTACAGTGCTCACCATGAGCAAAACGTAAAACGTGGCTACATGAACGTGAGTACTCATCAGCTAGTGTCCAGCTGGGGTCACTTTACCCGGGCGGTGAGTTGGACTTCTGACTGTTCTTTGCATGATGAGGGGCATATTCACCAATAACGTGCCTGCATTCTCAGGTGTTCCGAATATATTGCGTGGGCAATCCACAGCAGAAGGTGTGTTTGTATGTGTTGATCAATCCCTACTCTAGTCAGTGTTCCCGGGGCAGTTGCCCTGTCCCCTTCCCTTTGGACCTCGCTTCGTGAATCATTTGCCATGTCTATCACTTTCTCTCGACATGGGACGATGGGCGGTCAAGGAAAGATAGGTCACGAGCACAGTTGCCTTGCTTGCAAAGGTTGTGTAGGGATAAGGTTCATGTTGCAGAAACCTTACTGGCCTAGAGGTTGTTTCTTATGAGGTAAAGGTAATAGTATAGCAGGGATACGACTATATCTCGTCTTATAGAAACGGCTTTTGTGTGCGGAGCCATACCACTTGCTTACCGCTGTCAGAAGCTCACTCCAACTACCGTTGGTTGGCTGACAACGCAGTGAGTGGACATCGTTACATCTGGCGAGCCGGTACGCTCTGTGATTCGCTGCAGTGTGTTACAGGAGCGTCGTCGTAAACCTATAACACATTTTCTTGTATTCACTGTGGAGAGGAGGGTGAAACACATCATTCCTTGTTGACAGTCAAGAATCTCGATATTAGAAGAAACGGCATTAAACGCCAAAAAGACGGCAAAAATTGATTTTCTTCAGACCAAGGTATGGGCATACAAGTCCTCTGAACAGCAAGGGCAAGACCACTTCTATTTCGTCTTCACAACCTCGAGAGCAGCCGCAGACGCGTCCTGGTAGTACATTCAACACAGGTCGGTCGTCGCTTACTTCTTCCAACCCCTCCATCACCATCTCCCCAGACTGATCAATAGTGCTGATGGACTATAGGGCTCGAAACTCGACACAAGAGTCTAGATGTTACAAACTCCATCAGATTCAACAGCAACCACCAGTAGCCTCGAAGCCCTGGAATCCAAGCATACAACCCTTGTTTCATGAAGAAGCCTCTTACCCAACAAACCACGTACCGCTGCCTATCGAAGCACGTATCCCACACGTACTAGAAAGGTTTTTGGAACAGTTATACGAGCAAGGCTCTTCCAAACAGCCCGAAATCCGCATGGACCGCAAACAAGCCGTAAGTTGCCAAAATCACAAGTTACAACTGCCGAGGGTGTTGATCCATGTTCTCAACTTCGCGTACAATTGCTCTGCAGTCCTATAGTTCCAAGGATGGAAGGACTCTTTGCACCGTGTGTTTGCGTACGGCCGAACATGTTCACGTTACACTTCAAAGCTAGCAAAGAGCCACGTGCTATTCCGCATGGACGAACAGGTCTAAAGTTCGAACCTTTTTGCGGATAAAAAAAGATGTGAAATGCGATACAGCGGTTCAGAGGGCACTTTTTTTCCACTTCTGTGCTCTTGTGGAGGCCAAGGTTTGTGGTTAAGAGAATTCGGCAGATCGTTGCGATTTGCGTACGCGGAAGGACCATTGTCCCAAAGCAGCGGGGGTTTGGGAATACGGAAAGCGTAGAAGGTAGGTCTGAAAAAGAAATGTCGTGGGAATAGATCGCAATGTTGTAGTTGTATATACAGATGACCAAGAAACTACAGAAAGAGGAGGGGTATAATAGAGATGTGGTGAGGGTTACACAAAGAAAGGGCGAGCGATCAGAGAGGTGAAACAAGGAGAAAGGAGAAGGTCTAGAGTGTTGACAGCAAATCTAACCAGCGACAGCGGCAACAATGACAACAGTCAGGATGACAGCCAGGATCAACAACAGACAGCACATCTTGTTCCTGGCGTTCTTCTGATGTCTGCTGGCGGTGCGCAGCTCGCGGTCGGCACCCTGAGTGTCGTCTCTAGTGCTGGTGACATTGTTGCTAATGATGTCGAGTTGACCGCCTTGGTCGTGGACCATGTGAGCGACATCTCTGAATAGCTCGTTGAGTTCGCCCACGGACTGTTCGATGTTGCGGATCTCTGCCTCGCGCTCGACGATCAGAGATTCTTGGAAGTCGACTTCGGACTGATCTGCCAGACGAAGCTGTTCTTGTTGCTGCTGCTGTTGTAATTGCTGTTGCGAGCGCTCGACAGTTGGCGAGCCAGATTCCTCGAGAGCGGTGCGGGCAGCAGTGGCAGAGGCACGTTGCTTTTCGAGAGCAGTTCGTTGCAAAGATTGGAACTCGGTCAAAGAAGCCTTGAACTCCTGGTTCAGTTTCCCTTGGGTGTACTTTTGCGCGGGCTGTGCTTGTGTCAGTAGGAAGGGCTGATGTTGTAGGGTCAAGGTCGACGTACGCCCAAGTCGTGCCATGCCTGGACCTTTTTCAAGCCATCGCCAATGTCCTTGAAGCTTGCCGAAGTTTCTTCGAGCAGATCCTGGACTCTTTCGCGCACGCGATCCGTCTCGCGCTTGGTGCCGAGCAGGGCGACTTGGCTCGACAGGCGCGAGATGTTTGCGGTAAGGGAGAACAAGCGATCGGAGAGGTCGGTGGTGAACGAGTTGAACTCGGGATCATCCTGGTATTCGGGGTCGTCTGCGCGGCGCCATGTGGTGGGCTGGGCTATCAGTGTGTTAGAGCGGGTGCACGATTGGGAAGCAGGCAGCGCTTTGTCTTGCCTTCGAGGTTGGGCGAATCTTGGAACGACATGGTTGTCTATGTCTGAGTGTTCGGTACAGCGAGAGTTGGTCTACGGAGTTGGTGCCTGAGTTAGTCTGCAGAGTTGGTTCCTGGAAGGGTGTACAAGAGGCTCGGCCGTCGTCGTCTTTGGAATGCGGAGAGAGTTGAGGAAGGAACGGGAAGTGCTCGGGTGACGTCGAGGGTCGCGACTGCGCGAAACGGTGTTTGCTTGGCGCGCATGTGCAGCTTCTCTTTTGTGTTTTGTGTGGAAGGAGCGAGCTGCCATCAACAAAGTGCTGTCAGTCTTGGTCGCGACTGCCATGAACCCACCGGCCCCTGTCAAGGCGGCGCCATTGCCTCGTCCGTACCGCGACTTCCTCACCCCGTCCTTGCACAGACGCTTCACCAGCGCTGCCCTGGTCGGACTTGCAGCATGCTGGCTCATCTCTATCCCCATGGCCAGCCCGGGTCTGTTCTGGTCCTGGTTCCCTCTTGGTCCCGCTGGCATCCGCACCCTCTTCCTCTTCATTTCCTCGCTCTCCATCTTCGTCCTCCGAGTCGCGCAATTGCACTTTGGCCCGCGAACCACCATCTCGACTTTTGAGTCTTTCTGGAACTACCTTGTGTCCAAGAACACCATCCTGACCTGCTTCTGGTATACGCTCTCGGCCTTCCTCTTTGCAGAGCTCTACATCTTCACCACCGCCAAACATGCCAATCTTGCATGGATCGACCCTGGCAGGCATGTCTATCCAACCTCTCTCCTTCCGTGCGCCCGCTGACTCTTGTAGATCGTACGAACGCCCCAAGCTGAACGAGCGCCCCATCCTTCTCCGCTCCCAGTTCCTGTTCCTCGCTCTGGCCCAATCTGCCATCCATCTCTACAAGGACTACGACCTGATCCGCCTGCCACATTCCCCAAGCAAGAGCTCGCCAATCGTGCAGTTGAAGGACGAAATTAAGAACATCGTCGGCCACACTGCAAAGCTTGTCAGTCTTAGCTGCTTGTTCGGTCCGTTTTTCTACTTTGCTATCTGGAGAAACCTTGCATGGGCCCTGGCATTCAAGATTGGCCGTACCTTGTTCTTCCTGCCCAAGTCTACAAGACCCGCAGGTCTCATCGACCCCTTTTCTCTCATCGCACGTTTCCTCTGGTCTTCGATGCTTTTGGTCGCTTTGTGGGAGCTGTCCAACCGCGCCTTCACCATCTACACTGCTCAAGAGCCCGTCAAGAAGGACAAGCCTCTGACCGCCGACTCGAAAGATCCCAATGGCAGTTTGATCGCTGGACTAAAGGCAAAGAAGGAGATCCCGAAGACCATGGCTTTCTGGGAACTTGCCATGATCACCAAAAAATTCGAGGAACGTAGAAAGACTCTGTTCGCCGAGCTTGACAGAAAGGGTGGATCTACCTGGTCTCAAATCTCCGGCACTTGTTTGATCGAAATTCAATCCGTCATTCAGCGCATTCAGGACTCGCAAGGTGCCGTTGCTCACACCCCCGAACAACCTCCTCAGCCAATTCAAACCCTCCCCCAAATCTCATCGCGCCCTGTCAGAGAGGATGCCATCTTCATGGCACCACCACCGCCCTCAACGGGTCTGCAAGCTTTCGAGAGTTCTGTTGGTTTGGTCGCGAGGTCTTACGGTCAATCTCACGGTGCCACCAACCCTGTCAGCCCGCGAGCACAAAAACTGCTCGAGTACGGTGCCGATCGTATCCTGACCAAGGAGCAACAGGAACAGCTCGGCCGCGCTGGCATGGTCAACAATGCTAATGGCCTGATATCTTGGCTCGTTGCAACACCAATCGGCATGCCATTCCGTCAATCCTTTGCCCGTCGCGTCAATGCAGTTGTTTTTGGTGTCCCGTTCAGCACTGTTGCCATCATCACCAATGCTGTAAAAGCTGTCTGTGGTCTTGCAGTCGCCAGTCTGAAAGAAGACAACCTCGGCCAAGTGCAGAAAGACATCTCAACCATTGTGCGCACGCTTGTCATCACCACACAACAGATCCAGCTATTCGTCCGAAACTTGCCGCCGCATTGGACGGATGTGGACTTTGACGGCAACCGCCAGGTCCCGGAAGTCGAAGAGTTGTTGGAGGTTCTACGTGATGGTCTGCACGAGATTGTCGTCACCTTCGGTGAGTATGCTGGTAACTTGGGACTCTCCAAGTCCGAGATGATGATTGCTAGAGAACTAGCTGGCAGAGGTCCTGAGATGGAGTCTGTCAAATAAACGACCTGGTTTTCGCGTTTTTTTCAACACTAAACACATCCAAGACAAGCAAAAAAAGTTCAAGATTTCCAAAACCTGTCCAAGAGTTGCCCTTCGTTCGTATCCGCAACTATGTGTGAATTGATCCTAGGTAGCTTTTGGACGGCAGGCTCGTTTCAGCGGGACTCTCTACCCTATGAGCTCTTCACCGACCGAGTTCTTGACTTCACTGACCGAGTTTTTAACTTGACCGGCCAGCTCAACTCTTCACCGACCGAACTGTCCTATTTATTGACCGTATCGGTGGCCTATACTGTTGTTGATTTTGCAAGTTTCTATAGAGAATAATGATTCGAGAAGGCCCGTGTGTTGGTTGTTTCAACATACATCTTTCTCGAGAAAGTAAAGATGACTACACATTTGCGCCGGACGGTGGCGTCGAAATGGGAAGGCCACACGGGAGGTTAGCGCTTAGTGCTCGTGCCTGGTATTGTATGGTTCGGAGGTGATGAAGAAAGAGTCGTGAGTATTATGAGAGGTATATGGGGAAAGCAACTTGCTAAGAGAAAGGATTGGGTGGAAAGCATTCTCGATTCTCGACTCGAATCGTTGGCGATTGCTGCATGCTGAGCAACTCCCGAAGAGTCGCACGTTCGTTCGTCGCTGTTTGTGGATGCTGCAAACTCGTTCCGGTATTCTCGGCATTCTCAGCGCGCCAATATGGTGTTAGTGTATCTGGTTGTCGTGGGCTGTCGTTGGGTACGGCTTTCCGTAGCAAATCTCCGATGCTGACGGGTGCTCTCACCAACACAGCAGACCGACCGGGTTGAACAGGCTGTGTTTGTAGCAGTGCTGGTTCACTGGCCGTCATCCAGTTTGGCAGGATCATGTTCGATTGGTGTGATGATGGTTGTTGATGATGCTCGGACTCGTCGTGCAATGGCCGCCAGACATGCGGTTGTGTTGGTCTGTCTGGTGGCGGTGGTGGCGGCTCATAGCCTTCTGACGGCGATATCATGTCTATTGGAGCAGACGAGTATCCTTCGTCTGTTGAGACGGGACGTTCGGTACCAGCACTTGGTCGAGAGAGGATGGCCCTGACTCGAGAAGCAATATCACCAGGGGGCGTGTTCCTGGAGTACCGTCCATGTTCCTCTGTTGTTTGGTCCAAAAACTGCCTCGACTGTGCCGACTGGTTCGGCTGTCTGTAACGATCCAGCAAATCATCTCTATTGGCCGTAATACGAGGATTTTTCTTCTGAGACTCCTCGTAAGAATAGTTCGTTGACGCTGGTCGATGTCTGCTATGGGCACCATGAAGCTTGGGTGGCTGCACCTCCGAGGCACGTTTCCGTTTCCTGTTCTTGAGCTCCAACCAAGAAAGTGGATTAGCGTCGTCTTGTTCAAGTTGAGCTTCTGCTTCTGGAGTTGGGTTTGCGGTCGATTCGGAAGCCGTATCGTTGGTTGTTGCTGCTGTATCCGTGGGTTTTCGAAATTCACGGCCTACGTGATATACTTCTGAGCACGTGAAATACTTGCCACCTACCTCTTCAAAACGCCGAAGCTCCTTCATGTTTTGGAAGACGACTTTGGCTTTCGCGTCAGGGGCCATCTGCCACATTTTATAGTGAGCGATCGCTCGTAAGCCGTCACATCTGTGAGTTTCATCGACCAGCTCTAGGTCGTGTGTATGGTCCGGACACCGATCATGAATGCTAGTCCGGTCAATGGTGTAGCTGAGGATAGTCTCTCCGTCCCTCGCATAGTTGGCGACTACACCCATCGCGAACGGGCATGGTTTCTCCAGAGGTTGTCGGGTGGTTCGTGCCCTCAACCCTTTACCCGATGAAGGTGTCGCCTTTTGCGTGTGGAACAGACACCGGTAGTTTGTTCATTGTGTGTTGAAGCGAGGTGCATACGGACTGGCCTTCTCATTGGTAACTAATCCGAGTCGTCAGCAGGAGTTTTTTGGGAGGGACAACAGTCGTGCTGTGAACTATAGTGATTGTGCCTCAGAGTAATTGTTGACTGGATTTCTCCAAAAACAGTTACATGGTCTTCTGGGAAGACTTTGAGGAAGCCATCACACAGAGGCACGGTCTGTTTATTCTCCTTACTTACACCAGTTCGAGATCCATGGCTTGATCTCATCGTACTCATCTGCAGACAGTTTGACAGCTTCCTTGAGTTCGAACAAGACTTGCCGCCTGCGAGCGACATTAACAGGTATCGATTCGATGATCATTTTAGCATAGTCTTATCCGACCGGAGACTGCAGTCAGGGTTTCGTGGTTGTTTTTAACTGCCAAGGGTTTCACGGTGATCCGTGCTTCCTCGAAATGGCTTTCTTTCTGTATTGATATCAATTCGGAAGATCGCAGGTTGTAAGCATGTAGTCGAGGAGCTGCAGACCGAGAAGCGCGTTCAACAGACAACAACAGTTATGGGAGGTACAACAACACAGATCCATCACAGAACAAGAGTAATCCACCAAGAAAGGTTTCAATATATACATACAGAATGAGTGATACGAAGGAGAAGATGTTGATGGAAAATTGTACAATAGAGCTTCCTAGTACCTGCTTTTTCTTCCACTATCTGATCCCCAAAGAAAAAAGGGTTGTTTACAAACGACAAAGATTTCGAGAATAACGCCACACCTTGCAGAACCCCAAACCTGTTAGCACACACCTATCCTGATTGACAACAACAAATAAACCATCTCATCCTTCCCTGGCTTAGCGCATAGCCTGAGCGATTCTGCCTCTCAGGGTGTCCACTTCCTGCTGCTTTTCCGGGTCCAGGTCTTGGCTTCCGGCAAGACCGGTGAGGAGTTCATCAATGCCGGCGGCGTTCTCTTCGCTGCCGAAGAGAACACTGTCGCCGTGACGTTCACTTTCGCGCAGCCAGGCTTGAATCAGGTAAACGAGGTCGGCGGCGAGGATACGGCGATGTCTGCCAACGAAGGGTTGCTCGTTGGTGTAGTACATCTGCTCAACGACAGGCACCAACGCCGAAGGACGGATGTCGAGCTCGAGGAAGGTATCCATAACCCACATCGGTGAGGCGGCATTGGCTTGGTACTCGAGGGCATAGCGAAGGAGCATTGGCAGTAGGATAGGGATAGGGAAAGTGGCCTCTGCAGCGTGCAGACGTTGACCTAATGAGCGAACCTTGAGGGCTACTGCTTCAAAAGGTTTCATCTGGTCGCTGCTTTCCGCCTCTTGGTGAACTTGCTCAATGAGGAGCTGCCAAGTTGACTGGATGTCTGCAGGGTTGCGGTGGTCGGCACAGTGGTAGATGAGAATGCAGATATCGTAGTAACCGGCCTGGTCGGCATACTGGTTGAACAACTCGGCGACTTCAAGAATTTGACCATCCAGTGCCTTCAGAACTTGAGGTCGGCGTTGGTCTGTTAGACGAGGATCCGACTTCATACGTTGCAGGATATCGTCTTGGATGTTACCTACTTCCAAGAGGTCAGTGATCTCACGCAGCAGTTGTTGTCTGCCTTGCGCAGCATCGAGCAACGAAACGGTACGAATCGAGGCATTGGTCCTTGCACGGCTGAGGTAACCAATACGTTGCTCGAGATTGAGGTCGAAGCCGCTCTTAGCAAGCAGCAATTGTACCGAAGCGGCTTCGAGGAAATTGTTGTGGTGTGCGTAGTAACGCCAGAGCAGGTCTGCATGGTCGGGGTTCTTGTCCATACGTCTGCGGAGATAGCTGATGACATACGGCGAGCTGATCTCCAGAAGTCTATCGTTCCACCCCTGGCCCATGTACCAGTCGTATAGGTTGTTCTGGAAGACTTCATCCTCGGAGTTGTTGATGATTTCGTAGGCCTCAGATTGTCTCTTAGCGGTAACGGAGAAGGCACCGTCAGGGTTGGCCTCGGATGTCTGCTCAAGAGACACAATGACCTGGTGGATTAGATCGTAACATTGCTTTCTACCTTCGAAAGCCTTCTGTCGCGGGTCCTAAGAAAGGTTAGCTTGGTTAAGAAGCAAGGTTTGAGCGAACATACGTCTTCAGGGTAGTCATCCCTCAGCCACGAGAGGGCACGGTTTGCACGGTCAGACTCGTGTGCGACGGTTAGAGCAAGTTGAATAGCACCAGCATAGAATGACATGGGGATGTATTGTGAAACAGCCCACTCGAGATGTTCCATCGAAAGAGAGCCAGCCACCTTTTGGAAAAGTCTCAAACTCTCGTTCAGCAGTCTGCGACTTGCCTCAGATGTGGGACCGGCCTCGGATGCTCTCTTGACTTGCTCTTGGGCCTTGAAGATGACAACATCATCGGCACTGCAGAAACTACCACAGCGTCTTCTCAGAGCTTCTGCTACCGTGTCGACATTCGATCCGTTGGCAATGTTACGGTTCACAATTGCCTTGACAAGCTCCTTGGCCAAGTTCCTGCCATCAGGTGAGCAGAAAAGACCCTCGTACGTAAGTTGCCTGGCACGGTCGCGAGAGCCTTCAGGGAGGGATAGGACGATTTCATCGACCTTCTCATCGAAGAGAACGAGCACAAAAGCAATGCCTTCGATGATGCTCGAGATGAGCTGGATCAGGGCGTTCATCGCACGATGTTCACCTTGCAAA
Organism: Aureobasidium sp. SLJ-2021a; assembly: GCA_019677095.1. NCBI lineage: Eukaryota > Fungi > Ascomycota > Dothideomycetes > Dothideales > Saccotheciaceae > Aureobasidium > Aureobasidium sp. SLJ-2021a. The sequence continues at coordinate 294,477 of JAHRBU010000008.1, read as the reverse complement.
GAGAGTTCGTCTTGTTTGTTGGCGACGCGTCCCAACGATTCAGGTCCAGACAAGCCTTCGATGGAGCTCTTGTTCTTGTTCAAGAATTCTTGCAACGAGTTTAGAGCGCGTTGAATATTTTGTAGCTTGGTGAGTGCTACAGTTGATGTGACGACGAGCCCACCAACAGGAGTAACTTGTTGTGTCAGGACTGGAGCTCTCCAGATAGAACGCACCAATCGAGTGATGTACAATGCCATGCCGTCATGTCTAGGAGAGGGGCGGACGTTGTCGATAGCAGGAGTGTTGTTGTCCAAGACAGAGTTCTCGTTAAGCATAGGCTTGCCTCCCTGAGTGATGAAAGCTTCTCTTGCAAAATCGACAATATCTGGTTCTGTGATGTTGGTGATGCGAGCATCGGCGTTGCCATCGGAAGCTTCACCACACGCGACCGCGAGAGCGGTTGCAGCGGTCTCGGTGCGGCCGTAGTTTCGGATGAATTTCTTCACCTGGCCGTCGCGACCTTCTGCGTCACCACCATAGCGAGCAAGAGAAGCGAAGATATCGACCAGTCTACGACGACGCAGGATTTGCACGCCAGTGCTGGTGAGAACAGCAATCTCGGTAGGAGCTTGATCGAACTGAACAGCGAGTTCATTGGCGAAGCCCAGAGGCGTCGAGGCTGCAGCGAAAGGAGGGCTGACCAAACCAATGCCTTGAGAAGGGTAGGGAAGCTCCAGGAACATGCCAATCTCGGGGAACAGAGTAGCGTGGCTGGCGTCGCGAGGCATTTTGATGCGACCAGAATCAGGAGCGGTGAAGAATATCGAGTCTCTGTGGGGATCTTGCGGGTTCGGTACGACCCAACATGAGTAACCAGGGGCATATCTAACGCCAGCCTTTGTGTTGGCAAGGAAGCGAGTGTTGGTATCCAAGGTCGAAGGGTTGGAACTGTAAGGGCCAAGCGAGGTGGACGTCGCCTGGGGTTGTTGAGGTTGAGGAGCAGCGGTTTCGCCGTCCTTTGGAGGGAACTTGATGTGGTGGACCTGCATGCTGGTGGGAGCGGAAGAGGAGGAGCTGCCGTAGAAGGCGCCCGAGGTGGCGCTGAGGAAGATGCGACATCCGGTGCTGGTCAGCGCCTGCAGACTGAGTCTGTTGGTCTCTTGAGCCGAGATGGGACTGATGGAGACGAGGGTAGTGTTGCGCGCGAGGAGATCGGAGCTGGGGACCATGTGGGCGATCTGGGCCAGCAGGCTGGTGAAGGGCCGGGACAAGGCCAGGTCGAGGACGTTGTTTGGCTTCATGTGGTAGACACGGATGGTCGAAGCCGAAGACAGCGTGTAGAGCAGGTCGCGCGAATCGTCGACAACCATCTGCTTGATGTGCTCCTGCTCGGAGCGAGCACCGAAAGGCAGCAACTGGAAGGCAGACGTGATGCCCGAGTTTGTGTGGTTGATCTTTGAGCATCGGCTGGCGAACCAACGTTCCTCTTGCTGGTACGTGAGTTCCCACACGTCGGTGGCCTGGTTTCCACCAAAGAAGATGCGTCCAGTCTTGTCCGACGACTCGATGTAGCTGATCGAAGTGCCCTTGACGGGCACCTTCATGTTGGTCGAGTAGAGCTGGACGGCCCAGCCGCCGTGGGCAGATCTCGCAGCTGCCAGGCCGATGAGCAAGACTTCGGCGTGGGTTGCGACAACCAGCAAGTGTGTGATGGACTCGATGAAGACGCCCTTGCGCGGCTTGACCAGCTTGACGGCTGTGATGGCGTTGGTCTGGTCCTCGAAGCCAATGAGCTCGGGGTTTGGATGTGTGTAGTCCCAGAGGTAGAGCGACGAGTCGATGACAATGAAGGCGTGGTTGAGCTCGGCGAACAGGCCCAGATGTGTCGAGACCTGGGCCATGTTTGCTTGCTCAAAGATTTGCTCGGGGATGTCATAGCTGCGGGTTCGCTGAAAGGGTTGCCAGGCGTTGTTGAAGGTGGTGTCGTAGTCATTCGAGATGCCCTGGCCAACGTAGTGGTCGAGGGCTGGGTACTGAGCCTCGCTCTGGAGGGCTTCGTTGACTGTGCGGGCGGCGCGTTCGATGGGCGCAAGAGAGTCCTGGGTAGCGGTGGCGGGTCTCTGGGCGGGCGCATCGCGTGAAGCAACCTGGCCGGCGCGGTATCCAGCCAGAGTAGCGGCCGCATTGGAGCGGAAGGATGGTGGCTGTGGCATTTGTCCTGAACTGCCGGGTCTACCAGGCGCCGGGGTGTTGAAGAAGGCACCTGGCAGAGGACGCTGCGGCGTCGGTTGTGGTGCTGCCAGAGCCATTGTCGATGCAGAAGGGCTGGTCTGTAGAGGACATGAACATTGAAGCACCACCACGAAATGCGACCAACGACAAGCTTTGGCGACGCAGACGCGCCGACACGCACAGACCTCTCGATGCTGTCACTCCTCAGAAAGCAGCGACGAGTCTTCGACCATCTTCGACCAACACCTTGTCTTTCCAAACAATGCCCATATGTATCGAGTGCCGCTACCCTGTAAGCAGTCTGTACACTACATACAGCAAGGCCGATGACCGCACCTTGGGAAAGGGTGTGCGTTTGACACAATGCCCGCGGTGCAAGCGTTTTGCAGACAAATATGTCGAGCATGATTTTGTTGTCCTGTTCATTGATCTGGTCTTGATCAAACCACAGGTAGGCTTTTGTGCTCTCTGCTTCTCTCTTTCTAGTCATCTCCGTCTTTCTTTCTCCCCCTTGACCTGTCTCCAATCTTGATATAAAACCAATCCTCGGAACATCTCCTCATTCGGGCGACCAACGAATGCTCCATTCCGTCCAGCGCTGACCCATACCTATAGGTCTACAGGCACCTTTTGTTCAACCGTCTGGGCCGAGAAGATGGACGCTTCAACGTACGTCTCAACATTTCATGTCTGTGAACCGGTACTCACTGCTGTAGCCGTCCATAATCCGTCTCGGTGTCTTGCTCCTTCTGTTCGACGTCTACTTGACTTGGGCTCGTATTGAAGAAGCCATGCCACCCTCTTCAGCCACGGACAGTGTTTCCATGCCGACCCCATCAGATCCATTCGCTCACCCTACGAGCAATGCCACGGGGTCGGGCGACTCGAGTACACCGGGCCTGCTCCCCATGTCTTACCTCCTTAGCGAGCAGCCCATCATCCTGCAATACGTCTTCTTCCTTTTACTATGCGCACTGGAAACGGTCTCGTTTCATCTTCCTATCCGCACTCTCTTGTCTTTGCGCTTGCCTCGACCACTGTCTTACCTTGTGCCCCACTACCCACATCCTGCTGTCATAAGCACGGCACTCCTGGTGTCAAGCTTCACAAAGCTCTTCCCGCTGTTGCTATTGATATGGAAGTACGATCTGCCCAGTAGCGCGAGTGCTGTCTCGTGGGCTGTCATCATCAACAACGTGGCCGCGCTGGAAATCTTGCTCGAGTGTGGAGTCATACGAGCCGCTATATTGGCCGCAGTCGGTGCTGTGTGTCGAGCAGGTGTTGGTTGGGTAAGTCTCGTGACAGTTCGATATGGTGACTTTTGAGCTAATCATATTGCAGGGCATCCTGAGAGCTGCTGGTGTCGGATCCGGTGTGGCAGCTGCTGGGGTCGTCGAGACGGGCGATCTACTTGAGCTGTGGAAGCGACTCGCGTTACATGTGGGCATTGGGCAGTAACATGGGTATAGCAGTAGAGCGATGTACATGTCCCAACAGGATGCAGTATCAAAAACAAGGGCTGCCATGTAGCAAGCCCATTACGAGTGATATGTCACAGTGTATCTCCCAGCTAAGTCAAGCAAACGCCAATGCCATGTAGAATATTGAAACAAGTCCTGCTGCCTGTCGCAGCGTCTCTCTCTGCATCTTTCTCTTTGCATGTCGTCCATTCCCCTAGTCTCTGTGGACGTACTCGGGTCTCAGGTCGCTTCGCTGGGGTTGGATGAGGGGGTGCCACTGGGCGAGGAAGGTGATAGCTATCCGGTCGGTCAGTTGGGAGGTCCAGCGACGAGAGTGTTGGGCACATACCCCACATGAGGTAACAGCTCCAGGCCGAGAGGATGAGGGTCGAACGCCAGACACTGTTGTGTGTGTGTTAGCCCCAGCTTCTTTCGCAGTGTCTCCCTCCTTGACTCTATCATGTGTTCATGACGACAACTTAAGGAGGCCAGAGACTTACGTTTGTGTCTCGCCCTTGGGACTGGCGAACCAGGACACGGCGCAAAAGGCCAAGATGAAGAGGAGGCCGACCAGAAGACTCCATCTGCGCGCACGCTGTCAGCTGCCAGTTCGGAAACACGTGCTGTTCGAGACTCGATCTTGCACATACCCGTTAGCCATGTTGATGTTGAGTATTTGGACAAGGAGATGCTCCTTCCACAAATGTTCGCCTGTCGCGGTTGCCCAAAGGGTCGTCGTTGCGATGACGCCGAAGCTTGGCGGCCTTTCCCATCAACCAGCGTCTGCCTTTTGACACCACACTCCATCACCTTGATGATAATATTGAATATTCAGGTTGTTGTTGCCAGCTGGTTTTTTCCTAGGCTGCCTGGTTACATTTGATACATATGAATATACTCGCTGCACTAACACAAAAGTCAAACCACAACACTGCACCGCAGGACTATCTAGCTCTGGCGTCCGCCAACCCTCATGTTCGTTCAACCTACCACATGTTCTCTAGACTCACAGCACAATATTACACCTTAGAGTCCACTCAGATGGTATACTGGGCATGGCTCTCAACAATACCCCACCGAACATGGGACGAGATCTCTCGAGTCAGCTCGTCGACTATCGCCTCCATTCATGTTATTGCTACCACCCTGGCCATCCAGGACCTTGGCAGAAATATAACATCATTATCGCATCCTCTGGTTTTTCGAACAGTAACCTCTCCATACCTCTCAAGACGCCGGCTACCCAGAAGCTCGAATGCTATTCAACGGCCCACTATCACTACTGGCACAAAAGACCATGCGATCATCAGAGAACGACCTCCCAGGTGGCCAATGCGTACTGCCGTTTCCATCGGGTTTTATTAGCCACTTTGTAATAGCTTCATCATCAAGGGCGAGATGGCCGAGCGGTCTAAGGCGCCAGCTTAAGGTTAATCCAATACGCTGGTCCGAAAGGGCGTGGGTTCAAATCCCACTCTCGTCAATATCCTTTTGCCCAATGGCGGTATGCCATTGCTTTTGGCGGAAGAAAAAGAATTGGGACGAGACAAGCAGTTTTGAGAATTTGGACGTGGATCCGAAGCCTTCTTTTTTCCTATGCGCGAAGCCTAATTGCATGATCCGGCTTGGCGTGCTTATGCATATGCACAATTCACCAACTCCGTCCCACTGATACAGCACTTCTTACTATTGTTGTCGAAGACATTGATTGTTGCTCAATAAACTGTCATACTGTAGGTGTGCCGCTCTCTAAATTGCGCAATATCAGTCAGGTAGGCCAGCCGGATATCTTCTCTGACAATCTATGCGTTCTCCAACACCTTATGCGCTCCGCGCAGGACGAGACACTATGCCTTATCGTCAGACGGGAGATCTGACAAACTAACATACGTTCGAAAGATCTTAGTTGCCTGTGACCTGATGCTGACAAGAATTCAGTGGGTAGTGAATACCAAGACATTGATGCAGACTTGAGTTTCGATCCACTCGATTTTGTGTATGAGAGCAAGGCATTACCAGGATGGAGGTCTTGACGGTAAGTCTTTCTTTTACCATGTTTTGCAGGGCGAGAAAAAGGGTCGTGTGACTCGAATTTTGTACCCCTCCATCTAGCAAGACAAAGTCAAGCGCAGTCACGGATAAACGCAAGGCATGCATGCACATCAAGACATTTCTGGGGGTGAAACATGGCGCTTTGCACGGAGAGAAAGCTAAGAAAGGGATAAGATAGATCTCCTATTGTTAACTCTTGAGGTATGCATGGCAATCACTTGGAACCAAGGACAAGTTTCAAGGTTAGTGATGGTATGCATGGCACCTTGACTTGAAAAGAAGGATTGTCTGAACAGTGAAATAATTTTTTGCATTTCTTTTCTTTGAGGGTTTGTTGGATCTTCTGGGTGAAGCAAAAGGGGGTATATGGAAGAAAAACCCAAGCATTTCTCGACGCAAGCTAAAGAATCCAAGAAGCCAAGGCCTGAATTGCGAGGGGTAACAAGAAAAGACATCGTACACAGCCAGTGAGCGGATAGATGTAAAAAGGCGAGTCGCAAGTGTTGCAAAATGACAACAAGAACGGAAGAACAAAGGAGTTAAAGCAGAAGCCAGGACCAAAGTAACCCAGTTGATCTGTGAGAGTGGTGTGAGAGAAAAAGATGTTCAAGAAGTGAAGTTGGTTTTTTTTTTTTTTTTTTTTTGGCTCGTACCCTCTTCTTTGGAGGGGAGCAGGTCGAATGCCCAGTGAAATGTAAAACGCCTCGCTGGAGAAAAAGAAGTTTGAGGTTTGCGTGACAGGAAAGAGAAGCCCCGGAATCATGGTTTCGTGTGTGATAAGTCGTGTTGGATCATTCAAAAACTGTGAGGGAAAAAATGAAAGCAGTCATTCTTTCCCAGAGATCATGACCAGACTTGGTTGGGGGCTCTCTCGCCATTGTCGATCACGTAGGAGGGCTTGAAGTGAGGATCGTGGTGTACGGTGGGTTTCCAAGGTACGTGTGTTGCCTTGGGGCGGTTGATGGTGTCGATACCTTGCATGTCGGCGCTGCAGAGTCCAGCCAAGTTGAAGCAGTCTGCGCCGCAGAAAGCGTCTGTAATGCCGCTGTGGTGTTGATTAGTCTGACATTCTGTACAGCAGATGAAACAAGTAAAACTCACCAGAATCCGTATGTGTTACAGCAGTCACCGAAGCGAGAGCCGACGCAAGTGTACTTGGTGTTGCCACCACATGTACCGTCAGGAGAGACGAGCGTCCATGGGTTGCTCTCAACCTCGTCCGCAGAGACAACATCTGCTTGAGGCACAACTTCTTGAGGAAGAGTGATTTCCTTGGGAAGAGCCACAGCCATGGCTGTAGAAGCGGCAACAGCCACGGTGAACAGAACACGAGAGAGCATCTTCGATGACGATTGTCGAGTCAGGGAACTATGCAGGCGGATAACCGAAGGCTTCGGGGTCTGGGAAATATCGATTTCTTGGAAGGATGCAGGGAGAAGGATTCTCTGGCTGGCTGAGGCGGCAACAGTTGGTAAATATGTAGAAAGCCCCAGGTAGTTCGCACAAAGGGGTGAAGTCTTCAGAAACGTTTGCTTTGATAAAGGGTGTTTGTCCGCGATTCTTGGTTGATAGAAAGCCAGCCCAGATCAGTGATGGGTAAACAGATTGCCCAGTTTGTGACCGAAATTAACGACCGTTAGATAGCAAAAACAATGCCGTTCGCCTAATCCAGTATTCCAGATGTTGATATTGTTTCACCCAAGCGGCAGATGACGGCGAAGACGTTGCCTTCACGAGGTTCTTATAGGGTCCAGTTATAGTCCAAGCGATGGGAAACCACGAGATGTTCCAGGTATCAAAGTACCACGAGTGAGGTTGTGGTATGGATACGCGAAGAGTCCGGGGAACGCACGTTATATGTCTTTTTACTTTCCAACGTCGATGCAGGCCGAGATGATGGAATGTAACAAAGGGAGGTTGCTGTCTCGTGCCAGGCGCGAAAGGGAAGAAACCCACCTTTTAAGTAACGCAGGAGGAAATTGCCCCCGAGGCTGCTATCAACCTATGCCTGCCCTCTACTTTTTGTCACTACTCTTTTCCACTACCATCAGGCGCGAAAGACCGGGCGGCGGGGAATTCGTGAATATGGGCCCAGCCAAGCCGCTTCGGCTCAAGGTTCGACTCGTACAGGTCGGAACGTGGGAATCAAAAATGGAATGGTGGATACAAATGTCGTCTCGCCATTGGTTGCGTGCAACAGGCTTAAACAACCCATCCTGTAGCCAACCACGCAAGTAAAAGATTGCGAGACCGCCGAGGATACGGTGGAAATAAAGATTGGCACACGCCAATCGGGCCTCTTACTCAACTGCAATATCTGTCAAAGTTCGAAAGCCTTGCACTCCCCGGATCTCTTGCAGGGGCATGTGGAAATGAGATGAGCGGCACATCATATCGAAGCCCTCGAACCAAGCTTTCCGACAAAGCAAAGACCCGAACAACAACAATCGATAAACCCGATAAACACCTTTGGAAGGACATCGGTATGGAAGCCACTTTTTGAGTTTGATTCGGATGTTTTTTTCTTGGTGGCCGCATCTCTTTTTAGAATCAGGGTTTTCTCGTGACAAGAAGATCTGCTGGCGGCCCGGGGCGCATGCCAGAAAAAAAAGAAGAGTGCGCTATTTGTAGCAAGGCACGGTCCTCTTGTCACGAGGGACCCATCCCAAGGAATCCCTCTCGTGAAATTCTACCACCGCGGTCCGCCTTGCTGATACACCATAATCGTCTTATCACAGCACGTGGGGGCGAAGGAGATCCAGACAACATAGAAAACGGGTAGCCGCATGTTTCGAAATCCCACCACATCGAGACATTTTTCCAAAGAGAAACCGTGAAACTTGCTAGCTGGTTTGAAGGAACGCGTGCAATCCGTTCGTGTGACGCCGTGACGGTTAGGTGTATGGCTATCAATAGTCGCATCCCCCTCACCAAGCAAGGCTTGTTTTAGCAATGGAATGGAAAATCATCCATACCAGCTGACTCGAACACGATGCCGGGGATACGGAGATCCTTCTCGCAACCTTTTGGTATATAGATCCATACATAGAACACGCTTTGTGTGGATATGCTGAACTCTAGTGATACCAGAATCCTTCTGCACGATGACAGCTATGATCATTGATCCGAGTACGATCACAATGATACGAACACGATGCCATGCAGAAACCAAGGATTTGGTATTGATGAGAGTTCATGATGACATTCAGAAATCAACGCTAGAATACTAAAATACTTTGATCACGACATCCATTACAGCTTGCTCTTTGGTGTGGCATTGCGCAATTCGGCTCCGGCTCCAGAGATGCAAAGCTTGCCGGTTTCCTTGACCTTTGTTTGGAAAACGACAACATTGCCCTCCTTCCACATCTCGGTAATAAGGGTCTGTCCAGGTAGGACGACACCAGCAAATCTGACCTTGACGTTCTTGAACTCGCCATATGTCTGCAGGACAGCCTTGCCAGCAAAGCCGAAGAAACAGAGACCGTGAAGGATGGGAGTCTTGAAACCACCGACCTTGGAGAACTCGGGGTCAATGTGCAACGGGTTGCGATCACCAGACAAGCGGTAGATGGCAGCCTGGTCTTCGCTGGTCTTCTCCTCAACCACAGCGTCGGGCTTGCGCTCAGGAGCCTTGTAGATGCGGGTCGCGGCACCTCTATCAGTACCCTTCTTGGGGCCACCGAAGCCACCTGAACCACGAATGAAGACGGTCGATTCGTTGTAGAACAGCTCCTTGCCTGTGTTCTTGTCCTTGGTCATAGAACCGTATGTTACAACACCAGCGTTACCCTTGTCCACGACCTCGACCAACTTAGGGTATGCTACTAAGGTGGCCTCGGTAGGGATGGGGAAGGTCTTGATCTCGAGGAACTGTTCTCCGTGGAGAAGCATGTTGGGTGAGAAGTTGGGTACAATCTCATCGAAAGAGAAGGGGGAAGATGCGTTGAAAGGAGGAATGACACCAAAGGTTGGGATGACCTGGAAGTTGTCGTCACCTTCGTAGACGAAAGGTAGGTCGGTACGCTTGGCTCCCAAACCAAGGTTGTAAAGAATGACATCTCTCTCGTCGTACTTGAACTCGGTACCTTGAGGTGTAGCCTTCTTGGCTTTCTCAATGTTTGCAAGGACCTCGTCGTTCTTGCCGCCTTCTTTCTTAGCGGGCTTTGAGCCAGAGCTCCTGTTCTCCATGTTGGCCATAATTGACTTCAAACCGTCATTGCCGTCAGCGGGGTGGTCAGCACGACCGTCGCTGAAGTCGGTAATTCTCTTCCACTGTCCACGGACATGCTCAGGAGTCAGCTTGACATCAACAGGGAAGCCGTGTCCACCTGTTCGCTGCCAGCGAGTTTGTGCAGCCCAGCCGGATCCGACTTCGTACAGACCACCAGTGCCAGGCTGAGGCACCATGTCAGAGCTGAGAAGCACAACAAGAGGAGCAACGTAGTCAGGCTTGAAGGCCTGAACCATCTCCTCGGGCATGATAGTACGGGTCATGTTTGTGCCTGCGTTTGGCGCAATAGTGTTGACCAGGATGTTGTACTTCTGGCCTTCTCTGGCAAGAGCTCTGGAGAAACCGAGGATACCGCACTTGGCGGCAGCGTAGTTGGCTTGACCGAAGTTGCCATAGATACCGCTGGTGCTGGTAGTGTTGACGACTCTGCCGTACTTCTGCTTCAAAAAGTAAGGCCATGCAGCCTTGGTAACCTTGTAGGTTCCCCTCAAGTGGACATCCAAGACTTGGTCGAACTGCTTGTCGTCCATGTTGGCGAAAGCCTTGTCACGGAGGATGCCTGCATTGTTGACAATGATGTCGATGCGGCCGTAAGCGTCAATGGCGGCCTTGACGACGGTGTCACCGTCTTCTGCTGAAGCCTTGACACCAACAGCCTCACCACCGAGCTTCTGGATCTCCTGCACAACATCATCGGGGTTCATCAAGTCATTGACAACGACCTTTGCGCCGTACTTTGCGAACTGCAAGCAGTAGATGCGGCCAAGACCAGCACCACCACCAGTGACTAGAGCGACCTTGCCCTTGAAGTCAGGGTTCTTGGATGGAGGGTTTGCTGGTAGCTTCTGAGCCTCCTCGAGCAGCTCCATGAAGTTTGCGACCCCGGTAGGGTAGCTGGGCTCGCTGAAGTCGTTGACGCCGTCCCACTTGGAGAGCAATGCACCGGGGGTGTAGCTGTCGTCTGCACGCAGCAGAGCACCCTTGGCTCTCTCCCATCGGAGCTTTGCAATGTGACCACCACCGCATTCGAAAATGCTTCCCGTCTCTTCTGTGTTTGAGGGGTGTACAAGGACTGCAACCAAAGGAACGACCCAATCGGGCTTGAGGTTCTCGAGGACATCCGGCGGCATGACGGTTTGTGTCATTCTGGAGGCGGCGATAGGGGCGATGACGTTGGCGAGGATGTTGTACTTGAGACCCTCCTTTGCGAGTGTCTCTGTGAAACCGACCTGTGCGAGTTTGGCAGCTGTGCTGTGTCAGCTGGTGATGGGAGATATTGTGCAGAGGGTTGCTCACCAGAGTAGTTGGTCTGACCGAAGCTACCGAACAGACCAGCTGCGGATGCCGTGTTGATGACTCTGCCGTACTTTTGCTTTCTGAAATGTGGCCATGCTGCTCTGGCACACTTGTATGCACCTCTGACGTGGACCTTCATGATCAAGTCCCAATCAGCGTCCTTCATGTTCTTGAAGCTGATGTCTCTGAGGATGCCGGCATTGTTGATCAGGACATCGATTCTGCCAAAGGCCTTGATGGCCGTGTCAATGATCTTGTCACCATCCTCGACCGAATCGTAGTTGGCGACGGCCTTGCCTCCAGCTGCTTTGATCTCCTCGACCACGACGTCTGCGGCCTGGTCCAATTCGTTAGAGAGGTGTTTCATGCCATGTACTTCAAGCTTCACCGACCTTTGATGACTTGCCCTCGCCCTTGAAAGAACCTCCGAGGTCATTCACCACGACGTTGGCACCGCGGGAAGCAAAGAACAGAGCGTATGCCTTGCCGAGGCCACCACCAGCACCAGTGACAACGACTGTTTGGCCATCGAAACGAAGCGGGTTTGCTGAGGACTCAGCCCCTGCGAGGCCGTATGAGTTGTGTGCCATGTTTGATGGGATTATGTGATTCGAGTATCCCGAAAGATGTGTAGGGGAGAAAAAGAAACGACTCGAGGGACAAGTCTACATAAAGGCGAGCAGCGACAGCGCTCATGATCTCCAGCTTCGGCGGTCATCGACATGCCTCGGCCCACGGTAGCTTCGCGGTAGCCGGATAGCCACAGTACGGCGGTTTGAATAGAGTGAAGAGCCCCAAGAATGGCAGGCTTCAGTCCCTCGGCTACTGCTTTGAGTATGAGCGCTCGCCGAATCCTGGGCCCTCGCCTGAAAACCCACTAAAGTGCTCTCGGGGTCTGTTTGCTTTGTTTCTCTCCTTTCACATGCCAACTGCCGAAAAAGTGCGGGGGATGATGAAAGGTCTGGAGAAAGAACGATCGAGGACTTCCAATGCGAACGGCCACGATCATGTGAGAGAGCTCGCACATGAACGCACGATCGTAAGCATTGAACAAGCCACAACCCGAAATATGGCACAAGCACAGAATACCATCCAAGCAAGAGTGACATTCAAGATATGACAAGAAACTCACGTCGTCAGTGCCAAGACGTCATCAATCCGGTCCGCAGTGGGGGATGTTATCTTCTTCCAATCCTCGACAACCATCATATCGATTTTGATAGACACCGACAGTGAGACGACAAGATGGCCATTGAGATAGTTGACGACAAGTCCGAGCACTGCATACCTTTCATCCTCGACAAGATCAAGGCACATTGTGACCATCACAAGAAAGAAGGCACGGATGCCCCACCATTCTTTCTCGGATTGAACGGAATCCAAGGTGCTGGAAAGACTACCCTGGTGAGTGATTCCAATTCTCCCAGATCGAGCATGAAAGATTATGGTTCTCAGTCTTGCTTACCCCTTTGATCCTCTCTCTGCCTTCACACTTTACCTCATGTTGCTTCTCTCACCAGACACTCTGCAATGTTAGACTACGTGGTGCATATCGACTAGATACCTAACCAAATCACCATCAGGTCTCAGCTCTCTACAAAACCCTAACATCACCTCCTCACAATCTACCCACAGTGGTCCTCTCAATCGATGACCTCTACCTGCCCCACTCAGCCCAGAAGAAACTCGCAGAGTCCCAAACCAAGAACCCGCTAATCCAACACCGCGGCCAACCCTCCACCCACGACATCCCCCTCGGCAAGCAAATCTTCTCCCAGCTCGCAGCCCGCAAAACAAACATCCGCATCCCCAACTACGACAAATCCCTCCACGATGGTCAAGGCGACCGCACAGATCCGGAGACTTGGCAAGTGGTCAACAAGGACAATGAGCCACCAATCGAAGTTGTGATTTTCGAGGGCTGGTGTGTGGGTTTCAGAAGTTTGAGTGACAGGGAATTGGTGGATAAATGGGAGGGTGCAAAGGCAGCGAGAATTTTCGACAAGGAGGCCTATCATGGCAGACTTGCTTCGTTGGAGTTGGAGCATGTGTCGTTTATTAATGATTCGTTGAGGCAGTATGATGCTTTGACCGAGTATGTGTTGGAAAGATCTGCTTGTGGAGAGGTTTGCTGACTTTTTTGGTAGCTACTTTGGTGCTTTGATCCATATCGATGCTGTCGATACGCTTTTCGTTTACGAATGGCGTCTGGAGCAAGAACGTGCGTTGCGAAAGGCAAAGGGCACAGGCATGAAAGACAAGCAAGTTGTTGAGTTTGTCAATGGCTGTAAGTGTTCAAGGATGATGTTTGCTTTGAAGAGTTTTTCCTGACTGACAATCTACAGATTATCCAGCCTATGAACTCTACACGGATGTGCTTCGCAAAGGCATCTTCCACCAGACCGGTAAACAGCTACGACTGATAGTCAACAAGCAGCGCAAAGTAGAGGAAGTGGAGTTACAGTAGGCACTTTATACAGGTGTGCTTGCGTTGTACATATGATATATATCCAAACGGGCAGCCAAGGCCTCTCTCGACTTGCTTCCAACATTGTTCTCGTAGACCAAGTATCCCTTGCTTCCAGATCTGCGTTAGGCCAAGACGGCATCCTCAAGACTCTTCTGCAAGGCCGCAGGTACCAAGTTGCGACCAATAAAGACAATCTTGCCATTGCCTCTGTCAGAAGAACTGCGGTCATTCGATGCTCCGACATCTGCAGTATCGATGAACTCAAAGACCTCGCGTACACCTTGCAGGAGCTTGACGCCACCCTCTTGCATCACAAGACGTCCCTTGGTACGGTGGATCTCAGGCCTCGAGCCCGCAGACTCGACCGACACGCCCTCAGCTTCCGGATGTGAGATGAAGAAGCGCGTCCACAGAATGTTGCGCAAGAATGTATCCAACTTTTCCAGCTGAGCCGACGATAAAGGCGGTAGCGTCAGGGTGGTCGTCGAGATTGCAGGATCTAGGTGACTGTGACCTTTGCTGGCAAAGTCAATGCTGTCGGCATCTACTTTGTCGTAGGCGTGAAGGTCGAGTAATACGCCTTCCAATGCCGGAACCTTGCTGTGTTCTGTAACATGGATCTTGGCCAAGGCGTTGATGGATGAGATCCTGGCCTTGACTTGGTCGAGCTCGGCTTCCGAGACCAAGTCTGCTTTGTTGATGACTATGACATCTGCGTGGGAAATTTGTAGATGTGCGGTGCTGAGATGGGGGCCATGAGCATGTTCTGTACCATCGGTTTGGGTTTCCGATGGAGTTGGTTCAGATAAGCAGCGGATGATGTTTTTTGCATCCACCAGAGTTACAATACCATCGAGGTAGATTGTGCTGCCCAGACCATCATCGACCCAGAAGAGAGGAGCGAGATTTCCGGGATCGGCCAGACCTGTTGTTTCCAAGAGAATGTAGTCGAAGGCTCCACGTTTCTCCATGAGCGATTCGATAGCGCTGACGCCCGTGTCCTTGACGGAACAGCATAGACAGCCGTTGGCCAGTTCGAGCCATTCTTCGACCTGTTGGCCTTCTTGGCTGACGGTCAAGCTCTTTTCAATGTCTGCAGAATCACCGAATTCTGTTTGAATATCATACTGTCAGAGCCTTAGTCCTGAAGGAATGATTGGGATGGATTGATTCGTACCATTCAAGATGACGGCAATTTTCTTTCCATGGCGTTCGTTCAGAATGTAGTTCATCAAAGTAGTCTTGCCAGCACCCAGATAACCTGCACCAAGTTAGCTCTGTCTGAGTCTAGAACAAACTTCAGCCAATTCCGGTGAGACTAGAGCTGCATACCGGTAATGATGGTGATGGGGACTCTGGTCAAATTCATATCATCAACATCAGCGGAGAGATTCTCTGTGTCGTCTGGCTGGTCAGCAGCAACCAGCATAGGCGGGCCATCGTCGTCAAAGTCCATATCGGAATTCATGGTTGGTATGTTTGCGTGGTAAAACAAATAGTAGATGGAACAAATGTATAGAGATGACGTGGGAGCTCGGGTCGGATGCTGCCGAGCTGAGTGCTGGGGGTGGACAAGTCGCGAGCGATGCGCCTGGACCAAGACAAAGACATGTTTGGTCGCATCTTGACCTTTATCCGAGCAGGAAGACGGCCTTTCTTTTTCTTCTGAGCAGATTGACCGAATCCAATGGCTTCTCCGTCCAGCTCTCCAAGGCTCCCCAGCCCGCCGCCCATCGCCGAAGACCAAATCTCGCCCAGCGCAGGACTCGACAGCGAAGAGAGGATGCTGGGAGCTTCGCACAAGGCTGATGTTGACGCCTCGAGGAGGATCAGACCTGGCACAAAGGCCGAGGACATGCAAGAAGGGCCGCCGCTCGTCGAGCTCCAACAAGTGTGTTACTCTGCCCGCCTTCAACCAAATCACCGCTGACGCGACCTTGTCTAGATCGACTCAGCCTTCCAACTGACCGAGCACCTCAAAGCCCTACACAACGAGCACACGCAGTCATGCCGCATCGCCATGGACAAAGCCACGGCGCGGTCGCTCGCCCAACCGCCGCCCGGAGTCGACCGAGGAATCTGGCTGTACGAGCTGTGTCGCTTCCTCACGCAAAAGGCAAACATGATGGCCTGCGGTCTCTTCGCCGACGACCCTCCTTGCTCGGCCGCCACCTGCCCCGAGATGCGCGCAAGCGAATGGCAGTACCTCTGCGCCGCCCACGAACCTCCCAAGTCGTGTTGCGCCATCGACTACTGCTGCCACACTCTCGACTGGTGCGCTACCGCCTTGACGTCCACCAAGCTCTTTCCCAGCAGACTCGGCCTGGGTACCGAGACGCTCTCGGCCCAAGCACAGATCCGTAAAATGACCGAAGTCTTCCGCCGTGTATATCGCATCTTCGCCCACGCCTGGTTCTCTCACAGAGACGTCTTCTGGAGAGTCGAGTCCAAGACGGGCTTGTACCTGCTGTTCAAGACCGTCTGCGACGAGTACCGCTTGATCCCCGAAGACAACTACACCATTCCTCCCGACGCCGAGGGCATCGAAACCACTCCCGTCGCTACTCGTGCTGCTCCCACCATCTTGCAGAGAGATTCTGCTGAGAGCGAGCCCGCTGGAAACATCACCCTCGCCACAGGAAACACCACAAAGAGGCATAGACACACCATGAGCCACGACCGTTCTGTATCTGTTTCGACTGTCATCCATGAAGAGGTTGAGGAGGACGAGGACGGCGAACAAGCCACTGGACATGGCCCCCTCCTGCTCACACGAGTCGAGACTGCCCGACACGAGCATGAAGACGCTGCCCCACAAGAACAAGACCTGGAGAGAGAACAAGACATACCCGCCGAAGACCCTCCGCCGTACCCAGAAGACTCCGCCGTAGAGCAACCTGAAAAATCACAACTCCAAGAAGAAGAGTCGACCACCAACGCTAGGACCGATGCCGGAGAGGCTTCCACATCTAATACTACGACAGAGGCCGAATCAGGAGGCGAGGAAAAAACGAGCGAATACCCATCAAGTGATCCTCCTTCATATGCCGAAATAGCTTCGCCTGCTAGCAGTTCAGATACGCCAGACGACACTGCACCTACCTCTGTCGCAATTGAGGAGTCACCCACAGGTCCAACACCTGTAGAGACAGAGTCGGCGGAGACACCCGAACAAAACACAACGAAAGATGCAAATGCGGAAGAGTCGAAGCCCAAGGCAGAGACAGAAGATAACGAAGCGCCAGCAAAGGAGTCTTCTGTTGAGGCAGAGGACGAAGCTGCTTCCGAACCTGCAGAGGTTGCCAAAGCAGATGCTGCGGATGAGGCGGAAGCAACAAAGACTGTCGCCGACTGATGACAAGTCCATTACGATGATGTATCAACCTTTAATCACATTCAATTAGATACCCTTTTGTAGCATGCATTCGTCAGCGCGCTACTTTTGTTGATGATCGTCTCGTCAATTTGCAGTCTTGAGCTACGTGAAAGAAGCAGATATGATTCCAGCACCTTTCCCGCGTAAATATAATATGGAGGCAGCAGGGCGGTCAGCATCAAGAAGGGTCTGGTAGAAATCCACTGCCGCACGGGCCATTTGTCTTCCTTCCTCCAATCCTCCAATGTCACCTTCCTATTGTGTTCAAGCCGAAGGGTACGTGGTTGCCGAAGATAGAGGCAACTCGGTACTCTCGGGACGAACGAATCCATTTCCTTGACCCGAGTGGTCTCTTGTCTTTTCATGTGAACATTTGCGACACTCCTTCTCTTGTCATCATTTCGCATTGCATTCGTACGCTTGTTGATGCCTCGTCAGCGGTATCTTGCTTAAAAATTCTACATAGAAGGCATATAAGCCCCGATCGCAGGCTCTAACCTCATTTGACACTGCACGGATCCAGAAGAGATATCATTACAAAAGGCCGTTGGCTACATGATATACCTATAGTCGCGTTTTCTGATAATCATCCTCCGACCATACAACAAACTTCACGGATACAACATCAGCCATGTCTGGGAGCAATACCAAAGATGCCTTCATTGTGGCTACAGGAGGCGCGGCAACCCATACACATCCAAACAGAGCCCACGCTTCCGAGACCACACCTCTACTGGCAGTGTCATCAGAAAACCCAGTCACCCAAGCCGACTCGGAAACACTGGAGATAAACAAAATTGGCGGCACAGCCACTACCGCCGAAGAACAGGATGCCGAAGATGAAGACAAGCCTCTGCCTGTGGGCCAGATTATGCTCTTATGCTATGCGAGACTTGTGGAGCCGATTGCTTTCTTTTCCATCTTCCCGTTCATCCAGCAGATGATTCTGGAGGTTGGAGGGGTTGAAGAAGAGGATGTCGGGTTCTACAGTGGTTTGATTGTGAGTACCATATTCTTTGCTCGAAACGATCTGGAAGCATAGGTCGACAACATGCTACGTCGGAGCGGCTGAATCACAGAGGATTGGAAAATACTGACGTGATTGCCTCAGGAATCACTCTTCTCCCTTACGCAAATGATCTTCATGATCTCTTGGGGTCGCGTCTCGGATCGATATGGCCGTAAACCCGTTCTTGTGTACTCTGTTGTTGGTGTTTCCATCATGACCTGCTTGTTCGGTTTTAGCAAGTCTATTTGGCAAATGATCTTGTTCCGTTGTCTTGCTGGAGTGTTTTCTGGCACCATCGTGTAAGTTTTCGTTGCCTTGCGTGACAGAAGCAAGTATACTAATAAGTGTACCAGTACTGTTAGGACTATGCTCTCAGAAAACTCGACCTACAAAACCCAAGCACGAGCATTTAGTTGGTTCGCATTTGCTGGCAACATGGGCATCTTTCTAGGACCTGTCATCGGTATGCTTTGATTCTTGAATTCGCATGCTAACAGTCTGCTGACGTGTGATTCTAGGTGGTGCTTTATCTTCTCCTGCAAGCCAGTATCCTCGCGTTTTCGGAGGAATCTGGTTTTTCGAACAATATCCGTATGCACTACCCAACATCGTAGCCAGCATGTTTGGCTTCAGTGCGGCTGTTATCTCAGCTATTTACCTCAAAGAAGTGAGTTCGCGCAACTGCTCGTTGTTATATCGACTGACATCACAATCTTGCAGACTTTGGAGTCAGCGAAAGACAGCAACAGTGGGCCCGTTGAGCCACCCATGTCAATCTGGCAACTGATCAAACAACCCGGAGTCTCTTTCACCCTCTTCCTCTGGTGCTTCGTCTCTCTCCAAGGCCTCGCCAACACTGCTGTTCTCCCTGTCTTCTGGTTCACCAGCATTCCCAAGGGTGGCTACGGATTCTCGCCCATCCAGATTTCACTCATCCTAGGCCTCGGAGGCATCTCACAAGCATTCTGGTTGCTTTTTGTTTTTCCACCAATGCAACGACGCTACGGAACCGGAGGCGTTTTGCGATACAGCGGTTGGATCTTCCCTTTGGGTTGTATCTGTAACCCACTCCTCCAGTTCATGCTCAGAAAAGGCATCACGACACCTTTTTGGATTCTCCTACCCATCACTACGATAATTGGCACCGGCGCAGCTATGGCGTTCACTTGCGTCCAGCTGTGCGTCAACAATGTTTCGCCCTCGGCCGCTAGCTTGGGAACGATGAATGGATTGGCACTGAGTCTGGTAGCTGGCATCCGTGCTGTAGCGCCGGCATTATTTGCCAGTCTTTTTGCAACCGGCGTCAAGACTCAGATTCTGGATGGGTATCTGATTTGGTTGGTCATGCTTATCATGACGCTGGTCTTATTCGTGACGATTAGATATCTTCCCGCAAAGGCGGAGGGGAGGGTTGTGAAGAGCGGAGAGGAAGGAGATGCTTGAAGACATCAGTCTAGATGGGTTTTGTTGTGTATCCAAATCTAGTCGTCAAAACATGCCGTAGAACCTAGAGGTTTCACATTCCTTTGGGATAGAGTACAATATAGGACATGAAAGCAAGAGATGCAACTAGAATCAAACATGCTAATCAAGCGTGGCTCGGGCGATGTGGATTGTGACTCTGCCTTCCTGCGAGAACGTCGTTTGGCCCAAACTCACGGCGTGCAGTGTTATTTGCTTTGATCAACATGTGTTTCGCTTCCGAGGTGTAAGTCATGCATGGTGTTGCTGGTGATAAAGCCTCGATCGTCTTCCAATGAATCTAGGTATCCTGCATGGAATGCCTTGATCTTGAGATGTTCGGGATTAGGCGATGCCTCGCCCCTGCATTTGAGCTTTCCCCCATTTCATGATGTCTTCTCTGGCAAAGTCTCTGTCCTCGATGAGTGTCTCAATCTGGCCTTCCTGTTGCTAGGAACGGACTCTTGCTCTCCCTTGAGCAGGCTTTTTTTCCCTTTGATGATTTTCTTGTTGGCTTTTACCCCATAGGAATTATCTGTAGCGTATTCCTCGTCTTGATTGATGTCGGTTTCCAGAGTAGGCGTCTTGGGCTTCCTCTTGCTCTTTGGCGGTTCCGGGTCTTTGAGCTCGACAAGGTCTTCGACTTGTTGTCTTCTTGCTTCACTACGTGTCAATGGCATTTTTGTGATATCTCGATGGGAAGGTGGGTTTAGTGGGAGATATGGAGGAATAGTGAAAGTCGCGACAGGGTGACGTCTCGTCTTGGCGCATTGGACCGACTTTCTCAATCGTCAAGGCCGAAGTTACGAGTGTCCATCAAGAACCAAAGACCAAACATGTCGTCGCCAGAGAAGACAATACACACCTACCACTGCATCTGCACGCAGCTCGTATTGGCCAGTACATCGACCCTCGAAAGCCTCAAGACGCGAACCTCGGACTCGTCGCATATCCTCCCTCTTCCCGATACCTCTTCAACCTCCCACTACGCATCGCTAGCCAACACCATCACCGATACCAAGCCAACTGTCATTCGCCTTGAAGATGGGTTCGAGAAGCGCTACTTTCACAAATGCGCCCGTTGCGAATTGAACCTTGGCTATTCACTCGACAAGAGCCAGTTTGAGGATACAAAAACTTCTTCTGGCGCCAGGGATGACGTCGCCTTTTTGTTCCCTGGAGGCTTGATGTCAACTGAGGATATGAAGAATGGCAAGAACATGGATGCTGAGATTGCCAAGGTCGGCGTCAAAGCTGCTTGAAGAGCTCGTGTACAAGGCCCATACCATACAGATGCTACTCCATATGCACGACGTGTCAAAGATCATTGTGAGAGCTGTCAAAGGGGGTCGTAATGGGACAGCAGAAACCAAGGGGTCAGGAAGGGGAGAAACACAAGAAACTCAAGACTGGTGATGGATGGACTGGCGGAGAAGGAGAAACAAATCACTACCGGCAACGCGGACGGAATGCTGAGATTGTGACTTCGGTTGCGTCTACTCTGAACATGAAAAGAGCATAAGAAGGGGCATACATCAAGAGCATGAGAGACCGAGACAAGTAGGTGTTGTGGAGAGCTGCACGCAAACATTGAGATGACGGACCTCGTCCTCGCGCAGAGCAAATAGGATCATCACAAGCCAGTGGATCCAGGCGCACGCCTTGCACTAAAAAGACGGATAGCCACAATCGAGGCCTTATATACTGGAAGGACAGCCAACTCTCCATCCCCATCGCTTTATCGACAGGCGGTGGTGGCCCGGTGGTTGAGCGCCGACTTAATGTTGGACTCGTCACTGGGAGGTCCTTCCAGGAGGTCCCGAGTTCGATCCTCGCCATCGACACCATTCAGAGCCGCGACGCTCCACCCCTCGACAGCTGAAATGAAACCATTGAGTTGGTTGCTTTCCTCCCCCTGGTGAGGAGTTTGTTTTGCTCTTTTGGTTTTTTCCAGCTCGTCAGCTCGTCAACCTGCTATACGACTCTCAAGAGGTACATCGCTACAGATAGGTATGAAGAAACCGAAGTTTGGAAGGCTTTCGAATATAATGTTTACCAGAGATGGCATCAACACATAGACTTTGGTTCATCTCGGTCGTTATTTCTCGGCATGTTGAACACTCTGCCCGTTCCACAGCTCCGAGGCAGATGCCGAAGGACATGTCTTCTCAGCTCAAGCTGCAAAGGCGTCTGTCCGGTCTTCTCACCTAAGGAGCATTTCATGTCGTGTCCGCAACGGCTAAAGTCGGTCGGGCAAACAGCCGCCGAATCGAGCGGCAGTGAAAGACGGGGGTCGCACTTCTTCCCGGTGGGGTTTGAAAAGTACCCCGCGACCACGTTCCCGACAGCATGTTTGATGCCGTCACGCCCTTTATATTCTTGTTGCAATACTTTTCTGCCGTCCTGTTCTACAATAAACACCTCTAATTCTACTTTTCATACGAATAACTCTCCATACACCAACCTGCACAAAGTAGTCAGAATCAAAGCAATACCGAGAAGAACAAGCAAGACAGATCATCCACGATGGGCTTGAAAGATGTTGGCTTCGTTGGCCTTGGTGCCATGGGAGGTGGTGTAGCCATCAACCTTGCAAGAGAAGGGTACAACGTCAAAGGCTTCGATCTGGCACAACCGCTGGTCGATGCTCTGGTCAAGGAAGGCGGCAAGGCAGCAAAGACACAACAAGAGACGGCCACAGATGTCGACTACCTCTGTATCATGGTCGCCAACCATTTCCAAACCAGCTCGGCTCTCTTCGACGGCGACAACCCGGCCATCAAGGGCCTTGGTCAGAACAAGACTGTCATCTTGCTGTCAACAACTCCTCCCTCTTACCTCCATGAATTGAGGCAAAAGCTGGACGACGCTGGCAGATCAGACGTCAAACTTCTCGACTGCCCCGTCTCAGGAG
Source organism: Aureobasidium sp. SLJ-2021a (assembly GCA_019677095.1). Taxonomy (NCBI): domain Eukaryota; kingdom Fungi; phylum Ascomycota; class Dothideomycetes; order Dothideales; family Saccotheciaceae; genus Aureobasidium; species Aureobasidium sp. SLJ-2021a. The sequence goes on along the minus strand of JAHRBU010000008.1, from coordinate 271,991 downwards.
GCACCATCCGTGCTGCAAACGGAACGCTCAGCATCTTTGCCGCCGGCAAGGAAGAAGATGTCGAAGCAGCAAAGGATATTTTGAACACCATGTCCGGCAACCTCTACCGCATCCAAGGCGGCATCAGCAGCGGCACAAAAGTAAAGACCATCCACCAACTGCTCGCCGCCACAAACATCATCCTCTCGTCCGAAGCCATGGGTCTGGCCGCCACCGTCGGCCTCAACACCCAAAAAGTATACGACCACGTCAAGGCCAACGACGGCACGTCCTTCATGTTCGAGAACCGCGCACCGCACATGCTGCAAGATGACTGGTCGCCTCTGTCGGCACTGGGCATCATCCTCAAGGACGCCGGCATCGTCACCGCCACCGCTCGCTCGGGCTACTTCCCCACGCCCCTCGCCGACTGCGCCGAGCAGTGCTACCTGCAGGGCCTGCAAGCAGGCCTGCTCAAAGACGACGACGCAAAGCTAGTCACCATGTACATGCCCTCATCCTCGCCCTCGCTGGTCAAGGAAAAGTCTACCGCAGACACCAAGATGCACTCGAACCACCAAGTCTCCGCGGACACGGTCAACGACCTGCTGGCTGGCGTGCACCTCGCCGCCAGCGTCGAGGCAATGGCCTTTTGCAAGCACCTCGGCATGGACCGCAAGCTCATGTGCGAAATCATCTCAAAGGCGGCCGGTTGGTGTGACATGTACACCAAGCACATCCCCGCCATGTTGGAAAAGGACGACTGGAGTTTGGCGTCGTGTGCGGCGGCTGAAGATGTGAGGAAGAGGTTGGAGGCTGCGGTCGACAAGGCCAGAGCGCTGAGATATCCTGTCCCCATGGCGTCGGCTGCTCTGCAGCAATTCTACTTTGCTGGCCTGAGGGGTTAGAGAGTTGGTAGTGTTCATACTTGCCGTGCACTAAGGATGGGAAAAAGAGTATTAGCTTGTATAAAACCAAGTTTTTGTTTCCACTGTCTTGATTGCTCTTGACGCATGTCTTCACTTTGGGTTTGCAAATAGAAAAAGAATCATTGGCGTTTGATGTCATATTTCATTGCGAAGAGAAGAAAAAAGGTTATAGAGCTCCCAATCATGCATAAAGCTTCCAATCATGTTTTTTTGTTCCAGCACGTCACGAGTCCGGCAACGAGCTACACGCTTTAGTAGCTGCGACCGAACATGACCCACTTCTCAGCCTTGCGCTCACACTTGGGGTTGGTGCACTTTGTCTCTCCCTGGACAAGTCCCTCGGCGGGCTGGTCGAAGGGAATGCACAGCGACTTTGCACCCATGGAGGGAGCGCGGGCGTCGACCTCCTGGCCCTCGATCTTGCCCGAACTGAGCTCCTTGATCTCGTCCTCGCAGTCGGGGACCAAGCAGTGGGGGATGATGCAGGTGTTCTTTGAGTTGAGGGCGGGGACAAAGTCTTCCCATTTGGTGATGATCTTGCGGTGGTCGCGGAACTCGTCCGAGGCCTTGCGGAACATGTCGTTCTGGATGGTCTCGAGGAGGGCAGGGACGTCCTTGCCGAGGTCGGCGATGGGGATTTCGCTCTTGCCGGCGGCGAGCTGGTCGCGGCGGGCGACGGTGACGACGTGCTTGGCGCTGTCCTTGGGGCCGAACTCGATGCGGAGGGGCACACCCTTGAGTTCCCAATGGTTGAACTTCCAGCCGGGGCTCTGGTCGTCGCGCATGTCGGTTTCGGCGCGGACGCCGGCCTCGAGCAGGACCTCCCTGATGGCATTGGTCTCGGCGTAGTGCTTCTCGCGCTCCTCGGGGGTGGTCTTTGCGGTGATGCCGACGGGGACGATGATGGCCTGAATCTCGGCGACGCGGGGGGGAATGACCAGACCCTTGTTGTCACCGTGAGTGAGGATCATGATACCGATGGAGCGGGTGGTAAGACCCCACGAGTTTTGCCAGACGTGCAGCTTCTCCTTCTTCTCGCCCTCCTTGGCGTGAGGGTCCTCGACGGTGATGTCGAACATCTTGGCAAAGTGCTGGCCCAAGCAGTGAGAGGTACCGGCCTGGATACCACGGCCGGTGGAGGGGATGAAGCCTTCGACGGTGGTGGTGTAGTGGGCGCCAGGGAACTGCTCGGCGACCGTCTTGCGGCCCTTGACGACGGGGACTGCCAACAACTCGTGGTAGATGGCCTCGTAGTAGTCGAGAATCTGGAGAACCTCCTTGCCGGCGTCCTCCTCGGTCAAGTGGGCGGTGTGACCCTCCTGCCACAAGAACTCGCGCGAGCGGATGAAGGGCATGGGGTGCTTGAACTCCCAACGGACGACGTTGTTCCACTGGTTGAGCTTGAGGGGGAGGTCGCGGTGAGAGCGGATCTTCTTTGAGAAGTAGCCGTACATGGCAGTCTCGGATGTGGGACGGACGGCGAGCCTCTTCTCCAGCTTGTTCTTACCGCCCTCGGTGACCCAGGCGACCTCGGCGGCGAAACCCTCGATGTGGTCCTTCTCACGCTGCAGATTGGCCTCTGAGATGAACAGGGGGAAGTAGCAATTGCGCACGCCCATCTTTCTGATGCGGGCGTTGAAGAAGTCCTGGATGCGCTCGTAGATGCCGTATGAGCCGGGCTCGTAGATGTAGCAGCCGGGGACGTCGGTGAACTCGAGCATCTCGCCCTTGGTGATGACCTGCTGGTACCATTCGGAAAGGTCGTCCTCCTTGGCCACGTCGATACCGATCAGAGCAGCTCCCTCCATCTTCTTCTTTCCACCGCCCTGGGCAACCTTGGGTTCCTTCTTTTGCTTGGCCTGGGCCTTTTGTGCCTTCTTCTGGTCCTTTTGCTCTGTGAAGATGGTCCGTCAGCAGCTGACTATGCGCGTTGGCTCTCACTGGGCAGCGACGCACCCTTTGCATCGGCAGCGGGCTTCTGCTGGGGCTGGGCGCCCTCGACTGTGCCTTCGGACATTGCTGTTGCGAGCGTGGCTGTCTGGGTCGCGTGGGTTTATATGTCTGGAGGAAGGAACGACAGTTGTGTATTGCGACGGGCGGTAACTGGATGCGGCAGGAAGGTGCAACTGAGCAACAACTTGACTCACTTTTCGTGCGTGCGGCGTGCCATCTCGACCCTGCTGCCCCACCTCACCCTGTCCTTTGCCAAGATTTACTCCTCGTCGTCTTCCTCCTCCGTTCACCGCACCCGCCGCCCACACCATCCACTTCAGAGGTATTCTTCTATATGGCAATGTCTCGTCAGATTGTTGCCTTGATCAAGCTTGTTGAGCAATGCTTACCTCCTCGCTCCATCGTCCTCGATGATTTCTGGATCTTTGGACTGCAATCTGGCCCAATGATAGCTTGGAGACAACATGTGTTCGTAAAGATCACGATCATCCTCATCCCATCCAGCATCGATGGACTGATCGAACTTGCGGAAGTAGTCTGGAGGGACCTTGACCACAAAGCCTACGCTAGGGTCGCTGCGGATTGCTTCAAACATCGTCTTGTCGTCGTCCGCGATGCAAGCCGTGTATCCGTTAATGTCCAGTCTGCGGTCTTGGATCGAGATCGGTCGGCCTACGATGCGAAGGTGTTTGATCCTCGCTAAGTCCGACGAAGGGCGACATGATTGAGCAAAGGAGCTGAGGCTGAGCAGGGTGAGCAGAAGGTATGATAAGGAGAACAGAAACATTGTTTCGGTGCGTTGTGTTGTTGAAAGCTAGAGTTGATCGACAGTCTTTCACGTAGGACGTGCTTTCTGTAATGCGTTGTTGTTGGTGTAACTTGAGAAAGTGAGGCAATGGCGGCCTGGGCATCTTCCAAAGCCTTTCTCGGTCTATGCAGCAATGGTATCGAACAGCACTATGCCCTTTCATAGTCGCGAAACACCAGCTTCAGCAGAGACGAGTGATTGGTTTCGATGCAAGCTCTTTGCAACCCGAGAGCGGCCAGTATCTCGGACCTGAAAGACAACAAGGAGATCGGGGTCCCAGCAGAATCTAACAGCTTCTCTCAGTGTATGAAGTAGTGATACTGCAGGGCATCATGGCTTTCTATAACTGCAAAGCATCAACTCCAGCAGGGAGGGAGTGCTCGAATCCGATACAAGCGCTCTTATGGTGTTACACACTCCAAACAAACAAGCACGATCTTGTCACACTTTGACACGTCACGATACAACAGAAATATGTCGACCACAGACTTTATACAACATATTAATATTAAGAGTAACAACAACAACAAAAACTGGGGGTATATCGTTCCGCACACTTTCCTAGCCAGAGTAAAACAAGATCCATCCACCACATCATGAAACGATTCAGGCCTCAAGCATTAACATCATTTGTCTCGAACAAACATATATCGAAGAGCAGACTTAAGCCTGCTTCTCAATCTCGGTCAACTCGACATCGGTCGAGGGCCAGAAGTGACTGAGGTCGCCGACAGGGAAGTTGATGCCCAGACGCATCTCAGCAGCCATGATGACAAAGGTGATGTACCAACCCAACACTGCGACGACAAAGAGGAGTGCACCACCAGTCTGCAAAAGACGTTAGTTACAATCTCCAACGTAACAAGAGCAGAAGATCAACACACCAATTGGAGGGTACCAGCCATGGCGTAGTCGCCAGTAGCAACGTGGAAGTAAGCACCGGCGAGAACGTAAACGGCAATAGCCGCAAAACCGAAGATACCAGCAAAGATGGCATTGGTCTTGAGCGAAAAGATAAAGTAGGTGACAAAAGCAAAGCCCCAGACGATGAGGTAGAGACCAATGGCATTGTTGTAATCGGGGCTTGCGGCGCCCTCGGCGGCATCACCAGTGGGAGAGTAAGAAGCAGCGATGCCGAGAGAAGGAAGCTGAATCATGCCGAAGGAAAGCCAAAAGACGCAGAAGAGCGAGAGAGAGTTCATCTGTGGCGATTGTTAGTACCTTGAAGGCATGTGGTGCAGATATGCCTTGACTCACGGTGAAGAAGTTGCCCATGATCCACTCAAAGATGGCAGCGAGACCGAGAAGAACAGGACCAGTGAAGAAGAAGATACCGACGACACCGGCAAGACTGCTAGTACCAGCGAAGCCCATCAAGATCATCGAGAAGGTAAAGGTCGAGATGACGAAACCTGTGAAACCCATGGGCACGGCGTTGGCGAAACGCTTGACGTTGTGGCCATGGCGAGGGGTCTTGGGTGTGAGGTACAGCTTCTCGAACAGCTCTGGCGAAATGGTCATGCCATTGTGGGAGGAGGTGACGTTGAGGGTGTGGTTGTGCGACTTTTCAAAGACAGCATCCACTGAGGGCCTGTTCACGTCGGTGGCTGTGGAGGACATTTTCTCAACTGACGAGTGGCTTTGAGCTGAAAGAATAGAGAAAAAAAATGCTAAGCTTAACACAAGAGGATCATGAGGGATTCAATGCTCTTCTTATAAATATCATCCAGTGCCTGGCTTGACTGCCATGATTGGTTGCGTGGTTCGAGAGGGTTTTTCGAGCCCACACTGATCTGCAGTCAATTTTCCCTGTCAATGGTTAGGTCTCTGAACTTCATTTAAGCCCGAGGTTAGTTGGTGTATGAGTGGTAGTATAGCCTCTCTAAGATAAATGCTAGCGGGCCAGATGCTCGGAATGTTAACAAGTTCGCCTACCCCAATCGTCTTGGCCCTCTCCACTTATCCGTGTCCGGGATTGAGAAACAAAACTCGGTCCAATATGGCGTTATGAAGGTTGGGACCGCATATTGCCACAGGGCCCACCTGGATACCACATGGACGAAATCCACACAAGCGCGTGGCCAAATGCATAGAAGTTCGAGAACCCTGATTAGAGGCAACAGATACGCCGGACAAGAGGAAGGCCCATCGCATCCATTCCACACCGTGTCTGCTGGGGTGTCTCTATATTGAAGTAAACAAAGCACACGTTTTTGATCGTGAGCCTAGGCCGACCAGCGATGGCGCCGTACGGTTGCAACCTCCGGTGACAATTGGAGTTTTGTGTTCGTCTCAACAAGAGACTGGATCGTACGCTATAGAGAGCTTGGTAGCGAGGTTCGAGTCAAGGGTCGTGAGTCGCGACTCAGGGATCGTCAGGGCACGTAGTATTCAATCTATTATAGCCATGAGATAAAGACATCGGGTGAATGGCGATTCTTGCCGGCAATCGTGAGAGATTCAATGAGCTGGATTTCACACGGTCTGTGAGACATCATATCGATGAGTGGTGTGATGAACATGCATCGATGAACGAGTAGTCTATACCTCGCGGAGGTCTTTTGATCCGCAGGGCCCAGTATCCACCTGAGTTGACTTGGTAAAAAGTGCGGACGAGAATGGCTGAAACCGACTGCCGTTTCTCCTCAGCGACAGAGAGTCGTGCGCGGGTGGAGTTTGACGGACAGACACGCCACAGGGTCTAACAAACCACTGACCAGAGCTTGTTACCGCGTTTATGGCCGTGCGTGTCGTCCGTGTCGTCAAATCGAGATATGATTTGCGGTTTGCAGAACACATGGACTAGACATGAGTCGATCAGGTCAGCTGCAAAAGGGGAATCAACCGGAATGTTCAGGTTTGCAGCAGAAACAAGACTGATAAACCACCGGATGCGGTTCCTCGAGAAGTAAAGGTTCGTCGAGAGTCCTGTGCTCGGTAGGTTGGCGGCATCGGTCATTGTTAGCCGAGAGCATTGACACCGACAAGCGACCAGGGTCCATATTGCTCTCCAGCATCCATTCGTCCACGCAGAGTGTTGAGTGCGGGAGGAGATTGTAATATATTTGCTCCGTTTAGTTGACCCGCCGCTCGAGTTGAGATATCATCTGAGATGCTGATGGACAGGGTGCAGGACAGGAAGTAGAGTAGGAACAGCCGCGTAGCTCTGTTAGCATTGGCAGAAAAGCCACCGCCTGCTCGATTCGGCAACTCGGATAGATAAGATCGACGCGAGGTCGGTAGCAGCTTCGAAACTCTTGCTCGAAGGAAGTTCTTGGGGCAATCTTCGTAGATCAATAAATCTGCAAACACCAGAGCACACATTGCATAGTAGATGTTGTGGACTTGAATAATTCGCGCAATCCGTGGTGCGCCCGACCGAGCAAGTCGCCCATACTTCTGTTATCTTGCAAGGAATCTTCACAGCACCGCGTCATGTTCTTCTCCTCCCGGAGAGAGTCAATCCAGGTACGCACCAGTGCCCGGTTGTCGAATGTTCATTGCTGAGATCAGCCTGACCACAATCTACATTCATGAAGGAGAATGACGACGATTACATCGATAAAAGGAAGTTGTACTGGGCCGTTCTGAACCGACCTACCCCGTAGGACGATGTGCTTTGGAGACGGCTCGCTGTTGATCAAAGGAGCATGGACAGCCTGAACAGTAGGCAATCGAAATCTGATATGTGATAGCAGTGCCTGGAATCTAGGTAGACGCTATATTCCTTGTGCAAAGTAGGTAGGTAGGTAAGCAAGACTTGGTCGTGTAGCTGCTTCCACATGCCAAACACGACGTCAGTGGCGTTTGCTTGGCGAAAGCTTCCTGCGTAACTCAACCTTGGACTCGTGGGGTTTCGCTCACTACAATTGCTGGAAGCAGTCGAGAGTAGTAGATCTGCCTTGTTCCGACAGATCTGATCTTGAGATATGGTCGTATTTGGGCGGCTGAGTGCGAATGGTTGGACTTTCTGTGGACTCCGACTCCGCTTGGCCACGCGCTGGTGACTTGCGGACAGCAGGGAGCTCTCTACCCCGAGCATTTGCAAACGCAAGATAGCGGACACTGTCGTTTCTGGGTAACGTGTGAGCTATTGCTACGCTCACTTGATGCCGAGGTGAGCAAAACGATAATGTACATGCTGACAACGTAGCGAGTACCACCCATGTCGAGCGTCTGGGCAGTTTTCCTTGTGTTCCCACTCGTCACACAGCCGTGGAGGGTTGACAGAGACCGCTACCTATGCAGCTCGTCATCCATCGTACGAGAAAGAGTTCTGGTCCAATCGATCGTTCAAAACACAGCAGTGAATTACCAGTGAAGCAGGTCACAGCATTGATTTCGTCATCCTGTGGCAGAGTGAAGCGGCCATATGATTTACAGTGCCTCCCCCTTCAGCGTTCAACATCCCTTTGCATCCATCCGCAGCTTCTCCAGCAACCAAAACAAGACGACTCACAACAACAGCTTATCATCATGACTTCGTTCTTCAACCGCATCCGTAACAACCATGTCTTCCAAAAGACATTGCGCGTTCTCCAATTCCTATCATCAGTCATGTAAGTCGAAGTGCATCCTGCGCTCAGCTTTCTTGCTGACTCCACTATCAGTTCCCTCGGTCTCTTCTCCTCTCGTCTCTACAAGGTCTACAGACTCGTCCGCAGCGTGCGCAACTCCTCCGGCGCAGTCGAGGGCATTCTTGCAGCTGCAACAGCCTACACCCTCTCCACCCTGATTGTCAACTTCTGCCTGAAGGGCGGCGCTCCCAAATTCCTTCGCTGGCTGCTTATCGTCCTCGACATACTCTTTGTTGGTGGTTTCATCGCCGTCGCTGTCTTGACCAGACCCCACGGAGGTCTCAGCAGTCTTTGTGCTACACCCAACGCACGTAACGACCCCAAAAACCGCGACAATGCTTTGTGTAACTTGCCACTCGCAACCTTTGGTCTGGCCATCTTTAGCACGTGAGCTGTCCGCAATGTAACAACACGATGTACAAATGCTAATTTACTTCACAGTCTACTCCACGTTATCACTGCCATCTTCCACGAAGTTCGTGATCACCACAAGAACAAGGGTTCCACCTCGGCTGAGGAAGAGATGAAGCGCTCGGAGGATGGTCTCCACGACTGAACGGACTCCTGAAACTACGAACTCATAGCCACATGCGAGAGTTCTTTGGGTTTCCGATGCCGTCAAGATCGTAAAGTTGATATGCACGACGACAAAAAAAGCTGTCACGATGTCATGGCCTCTATAGTTATGCTACTGGAAGTAGATAATGAACCTACCTAATCGAACTGCTGTTATCACAACTTCCACGGTCGCCTTCCTCAATGATCATCAGACTCACTGGTTCTTGAGAGACAATGTGTTTCAGCACATCCTCACAACTGATAGTATGGTTACGTGTGTTAGAGGTATCTCTGTTGTACAACGAATCATCTTGTCTGTCAGCTAGCCAACACTACCCATCTTATTGAGGGATGAGCATCTCCCACAAACATCGAGCGACCAACTCCGCCCACGCTCTCATAACATGATGGCAGGGTCAAATTTTGTCTACATGCTGCTATAACATAACTATGTATGCTCTCTTTACCAGATCCTCGAGATGCTCAAGCTTGCTGTCCTTCATGGCCTTTGTTCCTTGTCGTCGATTGGGACGATAGGGGATGGTGCAACCCTGACTCGGAAGTGGACCATCACATAATTTTATGCAAGCCTACCCCGTATGATGCTACCTGTTGGGAACGGAAGGCCATCATCCTCTCATTCAACCTTCGTACGTGCAATCCTTTCGAAAACAGATATCTGTACAAACTTGCGGTAACTTGTTCATCCCGGAATCAGGTGAGAATTTATCTTGGCTCAAGATTTGTCCTACTATTACCATGATTGAATTCTTACGAATCCTGGCCAATTCATTCATGATTTCCAACCATTCGTAACCACCTACGACACCACACAAATCTTTACACACAAACAAAAGTGTACCAAGCTTCAATTTAGGTCACTTTTGTCCACATGATGATCCGAGTATCCCCTCAAAGTCTGTAGAAGGTGTATCGATGGAAGCGACACAAGACAGGGTTGTCCTCTTAACAGTTCGACAAATGACGTGTCACTAGGTGCATAACGCACTGTGTTTTCGCGATTTTGACAGCCTTGTGTATGATGCTTGACACGAAATACCTCGACCTGCAACAAGCTGGACAATGCCAGAAAACAGCAGAATAAGCCGTGTTGTACCCGATGGGCATTGTCGACCTTTGACCTGACTTGGCAGGTCAGTTTTCGTGGAGCACCATATCTCGAAGTCTCAATGCTAGGACCTTTGACTCTTCCGTTTTGACTTCCAAAATCTCCTTCGAAGCACTGCCTCCAAGCATCATGGTAGCGGTTGTATTAAAAATGAGGAGACAGTTGCAGACGATCGACTTACGCAAACCGACCTCCGTCCAAAACCGGGTCCAGGTGAATTTGTTTTTGCCGTTCCTGATGCTCAAATCCATTGGCAGACTCCGCGGTGAGGTTATCTTACAAGGACACCCTGGAGCTTGACCCCACCAGATCATTCGCCAAAGTTGGTTGATCGATTTGAGACGAGGTTCATGGAACGGACAACGCGGCTCAACGAACGACTGAACATCGGTTTTTACGTCCGTAGATCTTGACGTTAGCAAATCATCAGGATGATCCGATGGACTGGCTGCTGGGCCTGTTGTTCCACGAATCTGGGACGAATGTGCTCGAGATGGAGTCCGAGACCACTTATCCCGCGAACCAGCTTCAAAGGTATGGGTGGTCAAAGGCAGGTCGTGTAAACCGAGGGGTGACGCAATGAAGACCGACGTGCACAGAGGATCGTTGGGCTCAGTTGTGCTTCAATCGATACTACCGGATCAGTGCGAAGCATCCTCCATCGCATACCCACGCGTTGGTCGCAACAATCTGACCAGCTTCATGGATGGACGAAATATCGAGAGCTGCCGCGAACGTCATACCTATACTGGAATAACGTCGCTGAGAGACTTAGAGACCATCGCGGTATGTCTCAGCGAGGCAGTTGCTGACTCGGACAACAAGGATGCTGTCTTCGACCAACGCCGCTGCAGAATACTGGTTGCAGATTCGATGCATGGCCTCTTCTGGGGAGGTGGAGCCACCACTCCCTAGATCTTGAGCTCCTTTCGGACAAGACTAGTTCATGCATGCATGTGGGCGCGGCGATACGATCAGTGCCCTGCGGTGACTTCCTCGAGGACACGACTTTCTCTAGCATCGGCCAAAGCGAAGAGCCAGACCTGTAAGTCGAGAGTAATAGATGAGAATTCTCGATATGGCGACGCCGTAAGTCAGCCACATATATGTATTCAAGACGCTGTTTACTTTGTATTTTGGCGAGCTGATGTGTTATGCAGGGTTAAGCTTCAGCTGTCGCGATCAGCCAGCCCTAGCCCCACCTGCAACGTAGATCTCGGTCTTGCGCGTTCTGCAGCAAGACAAGCACTTGTTATGGCCATAGCCGAACTGATATGTTCAGGTGCGTATCAATCGTACTGGATGCTGATTGCAGGACCTCGTTCGGGAACATGGACACCGTTGCGATCAGCACACAACGTCAGGACCTCTCAGGTCTCCCCGCATGGCCCGCCCCGTTCGTACCACGTCGGCAACCACAACCAAGCGAAGGTAAACGTTCTGCATCCTGCCACCACCTTGTATCCCACCCTCCAAAATTCAAGGATTGATTTGATATTTGAAAGGTAAGTCTCGAGACTGATCACCAGCTCAAGCCACAATTGTTGGTCATCTTAGATCAATTGTCTTGTAGGAAAGAGCTTTTTGCTGTAGCAATCAAACAAGTATCTATGTGGTTTGGTAACAATGTCTGAGACTCGACACCATAACAGCTCTTCCCACGACGGCCCGCGCCTCGTGGGTACCAAACAAAGCAAAACTGGGAGACTAACGTCTTCTTACTAACGTTAAAGTAGTCTAATGGTTGATTCAATCAAGACACGATTGATAGCAATGATGCCAGGTCAAAGTCGTTTCGTGATGAGCGACATCGTTTTCAGACACGGGGGACCTCATTTGCCTTCTTGAGACAAGACTCTCTCGCGAAACAGCGACAGAACTGATTATGCATGGTACTATGCCCCTGCCTATTACGGACATCCCCGAGGATGAACTACCCCGATGGACAACTTCAGCTGTCAGCTAGCCGTTACAAGGTCTGATGAAGCTCACAGGGAGCTCTATTCAGCTCAATGTCGATCATCAAAATGATCATACAGCTGCAAGTGCGATCAAGCATATATGCAATGTTGACCCACCCTTGCTCCTCTTTCTCGTTGATTCGATGATGTCGTATGCCGCGACAACAGGGAAAACCCCATCGTTTAATTGAACAGAGTTCCCGTTGCTGCTGCTGTGGTTGCTTCTCTTCACTCTATTCCCTCTGGAGCATGCTTGGTCTACGGACAAATCCTCTCAGTACGTATATGTAGTGCAATCCCCACCTGCCGACTCCTCACTCCAAAAAACTTCAGACTGATTGATGATCCTTGGTTAGACCGCGTCCCTAGTTTTTCTTCTGCTGTACCCACAGAAACACAACCTATCAACCAGTACAACATGGAGTACCAATACCAAACACCAGCTCTGGACAGCCTCATGGTTGCAAAGAAGCGTAAAGACTCCGCAGCGGATGATCCATCGCCGCAAAGTCCTGCTAGCAGTGGGATCCTCAACCGTCGCCTTGAGTCCCGCTCCATGGCTTACAGATCATTCTCCAGCAACGGCTCACCTGCACACAGCCAGGACAGTCATGCTATGCACATGGAGGCAAGGATACTCAAAGAATTTGACACGATTAATGCTTCACTGATAGGCAACATGAGCATCGAAAAGTTCTCAGACTACATCGCCCGAGAGCGTCTGAGCTCTATGCCTCACCGCGGCAGTCTTTGGGACAGAGTGCTCCGCTGGGCTGAGTTTTATGCCCTGCAGATCGACAACTATGCTAAGAAGATTGGATCATTCGTCCCCGAGAGCCAGTATGCAGCGAAACAGATCTATACATTACTGCATAGCATCGTTGAGCTTGGAGAAACCAACGCTGGCGCTCTCAACACGACCTTCTCAATCTTCTACAAGCTTGGTCTCTCACTGTCGTTCTTGTCGTCGCATGAGACACAACTTAGCTTGAACACCGATGTTCGGGAGGACGTCAGCAGAGCTTTCCGCGACACCCATCTCTTGGTTTTCGAGGTAGCCGCTCATTACCAAGGATCCGTTCGCGGTCTCTCGCACGGCTCCGTCACTGTCGATTTCACCCTCCTCTTTCGGGAGCATCTCAACAACTTTCATAATCACAAGAATCGGTATGTCCAGTAATTATGTTCCGATAGCTGTCGCTAATGCTTTTTTGTTAGCATTATGAACCACATTTGGAGCCACGCCCTTGGTGGTGATGCATCGAGAGATGTCCATGAGGTCCGCAAGTGGCTTGACCAAAGGGCCTTTCTCCTCCGAAGTATATCTGCGGAGTCCCTGACGCACGTCTCAAAATACGACGAATACACCTGCGAATGGTTCCAGCAACCACTTTACGTGTTTACTTGTGCCGAAGAAAAGATACTCGGCATCGAAGGTCCACCCGGAAGTGGAAAGTCAGTGTTGTCTAGCTGGATCCAGGAACGATTGCAACGTCGTTTGGGTCAAAAGACCCACAGCACTGTGATGTTCTCCTTCGATTCCGATGTCCCAAGCGAGACTACTTCGCTCGCTCTGGCAAAGAGCCTGGCGCTGCAGCTGATGGACATCCGCCTGGGTAACGTCCCTATGTTCGAGGCTATCGTTCAAGCCTACAACAGCAATAGCTCCGCTGACATGGAGCATCACCTGTGGAATGCTATCAACGCAGCCTTCTCTGACTTTTCTGAGCCTACCATGATCATCATTGATGGTTTGGATCAGCTTCGTGACAACAAGAAGCAAGTCTGTGATCGTATATCGAAGCTCTCAGCTACCCACCACTCACTCAAGTCCATCGTCCTCTCGAGACCTGAGACCCTGCCTAAGGCTTGGAAGCCGTTCCAGATCAAGCCGGATCATGTGTATGACGACGTTCAGCACATAGCCAAGCATCAGCTACTCAGCTGCATAGCGTTGCACAAGAAGAACGATGCTGACCGACAAAACTTCTTGGATCAGCTGGTCAGGAAAGCAAATGGCTCTTTCCTCTGGTTATTGCTGGCCATCGATGACCTCAAATCTTCCAAGCTGCCCGAGGATTTGGACAATAAGTTTAAGCATTTCCAAGATACACTTGACGGACTTATCAAACAGCGTACTGGAATTGTTGATTTCGCGGACAGCGACGTGAAGCTTTTGGTATCATACATGATGGTCACCGAACGACCACTGTCTGTGAGCGAGCTTTATGACGTCCTCCAAGTCGACCTCCAAAAGAAGACCAACACACGTCGTGAAATAGACTTAAAGAGCAAATTCCAGAAGACGTCTGGACTTTTACGCCCCGACAATGCGGGTCTTGTGAAATTCCTGCACCCTGCAATCAGAGAGCATTTTATCGCTTTGCAGATCAAGGGAGAACAACTTCTCCCTCACAAAGAGGCTCATACCGATTTGACCCTGAGGTTGCTCACCTATAGCAAAATTTGTCTATCCAAGCCTCACGATGTCTCTCTCGAGCCCCTGCCGCAAGGTGACGTTGAGCGTCTATTCACAGAACACGATCTCCTGGAGTACGCTGTACGAAACTGGACAACCCACCTCCGTCAGTCCACTCTGTTCAAGTCGACCGGTGTATTTGGATTCTCGAATGAGGTCAAGGCTGCCTTCCCAACTTCCCCTTCAATGTCACTGCTGGAGTGGACATGCTGGGATGCACAATTCCCAACAAACGAGCTACTACCTGTGCATGATCTTGCCCTGCGCGTTCGCTCTGAAGTCTTCCAGGAAAAGCATGTTTCGACACTGCAGACTTCCATCACCTGCGCTTACGTGTACCATATGTACTCGTCTCCCAACGCAGCTGCACCTTACTTTGTTCGAGCTTCGCGGGTCTGTCAGCACGTCTTGCCGAAACACAACCGCATAACCGTTACTCTGACCGAGACGTTCTTGACCATCACGGACTCGATGAAGTTCACCAGTCGTACCGAGCTTGTAACCTTCAGAGAGGAGATGCTCAAGTTTATCATCACCGCTTACAAGGAAACTCACGGCGAGACTAGTGACATTGTCATTCGCTTTACCAAGACTCTGGCTGAGATGTATGTCTCAGTTCATGAAGAAAACCATGCCGCAACGTGCTGGAAAGAGCTTCGTACTATCATTGTTAGCAAGCACGGCGAGGGCTCGGATTCTGAAAGAGAAATTTCAGGCAAGCTCATGGTTGTTCTGAACCCCGACCAGGACGATGAAGTCATTAGATACCGTGGTGACATCTTCTCTGTGGGCGAGGAGAGCGCTGTCGTCTGGAACTTTGCCAGGTATCAGTTGTTTTTGAAGCTCGCACAAGGCTGCGAGCATCGCAAAGAGTTTTACGAAGCCGAGGAGCTCTACGTTACTCTCTGGACGCGCCTGCTAGGACTCTGCAGAAACCAACACTCGCACGACGTGGAGACTCGTATTAGCATGCTCCAGATTGCTGTTGAATATGTCCACTTCTTAACAAGACAACAGCGCAAAGAGGAAGCAAAGAACATGCTTATTGTCTTGTGGGCTGAACATAAGCACTTCGGATGCGAGTCCGAAGCTTTCTATCAGCAGTTGATGGTCATTGGCAAGCTGATGAGATCCCTTGAGCTCCACAGCCTGTCGATTTCTGTCTTTGAGCGCGTATCGAATTTCTTCAAAGCGGTCGGCAAACACGAGAGCAGCTACGCTCGTGAGTGCGAAAGAACAATGATCGAGGTCATTCAGGAAACCTCAGAGAGCCAATCGTCGTCTTCCTCCAGGAGTGAATCAACGGACGAGATGACCACCGTTGTCCGCAGGATGTTTAGCTCTTCAACAACGTTGTCTCATGAGACTATCAAAGTCGCCAGATCTGCCGTTCATATGCACATGAAGCAGGAACGTTGGTCTGAGGCCATCAGCCTTCTCACCAGAACGCTTGATCTCATGCATTTCACAGGCTCTTGGGGAGGTGAAGTTTGCTTGCCCAACGATTACGCGGATGAGTCCATTGAATTTGCTCTCGAGCTTGGGAAGTGCTACGTGAGAAGCAAACGTCACTCAGAGAGTTTGGCGGTCTACCTTCAGCTCTGGCAAGCAGTGCGAAGCTCCTGCGGCATTGACGACAAGCGAAGAACGATCATTCTCGACGTCCTCATCCAGAACTACACCGAGCATAAGAGATGGAGAGCTCTGGTTGAGCTGCATAAAGATTTGTTGCTGGAATACCGCCGGTAAGTGACCATCCAATCGAATTCAACGTGACCACAAGTCCATCATCTGATGAGCTGATTATACTGACTCTCGACAGACACCTCGGCAAATCGCACGAGCGAATCATCGGACTTCTCTACTTCTTGGGTGATTTGACCCTTGAGCATGGTCACGGGTACTCTGAAGATTACTACCGCGAGATTGTTGAAATCATCGGAACGTCCAACACTAAACTCTCATTCAAAGCCTACAAGAGACTCAGCCAGATCTACTACGATGAGAGCAACTGGGTTGAGCTCAGAATCGTCTGTGACGTCTTATGGAATCTTCTGACAACACAAACAAAGGAGTACGACTACGACGAAAACTACGTCGAGCTGTTGTACATCAGATATGCCTACGTCTTGAAGCACCATAACAGAGGCAACGGCAAGGTAGATCACAAGCTTTTCGCCTTCGTCGCTCAGCAGTATCGAGATATCTGTATAACGAAGTTCGGCTCCTCGTCTTCGGTTGCTATTCGTGCCAGGATTGAACACGCCTCGGTACTCATGGAGGACGAATCAACCAAGGTCGAAGCTGTAAACGCCTACGAGGAGATCATCACAACGACTAAGAACAGCAAGGTCGCGGTCGACGAGAAGACTATGTCAATGGTGAAGAGCCGTATGACCGAAGCCTATGTCTATGTCCACCGCAAGGGCATATCATCCGCAGCGACAACGGAGAAGGCCATCACGGTACTTCAGGAAAGACTCCAGCAGCTCAAGAGTGTACATGGAAGTGCCCACTCCGAGACGCTGTCTGTTCTCACCGAACTTATCTCGATGCGCTACAAGACCAAGAAGACAGTCGAAGATGAGCAGACTATCATCCGCATGCTACAAGAGCACGCGCTCGAGATTATAACCACAGAGAAGCGATCTCAAGTACTTTTCGAGGCAGCAAACATAGTCGGTGCCATGTACATCACCTGCGGTTACCACGCCCACGGCCTTGAGCTTGTGCAGGCTGCCAGGCGTCAGATAATCTGCGGTCATGCAGGAAAGACCAGCTTCAGCTTCGACAAATCAGTCGATCGCATTGCCTTCGTTTTCCTTGTTACCCTCGAGCTAACGCTTAAGGGCTCCTCTGGACACAACTACACCGAGGTGATGGCAGATTGGCTGTCCGAGTTTGTGTTGTTCAACAACTACTCTCGTAGTCTGACCACTCAAGTCAGAATTGATTCACTCCTCCTGCGCAGCGCTCGTCTCAGATCATTCTGGGTCGACCGTTCGCGCTACGAAGAGATCGAGGTGCTTGATGGACGTGTTTTCGAGATCTTCAACAAACAATTTGGCACAGCTCTCAAAACGAGACCGGAGATGATCAAGGTCTTTTTGATTTCGCTTCTGGGCCATATCGGATCCGGCGACGCTTACGACATCCAAGTGGCCAGAGCCGCATCTATCGCTGGAGATCATAGGATAGAAGCGCTCATCCAGAGCGGCAAACACCAGGAAGCAGCCGAGGTTGCGTACTGTACTTTCCACTTCGTCTTGACTCAAGGCGGGTACCAGCAAGCCGGCATAATCGGTTATGGGTTCAAGCTAGCCAAGTACATGACGATGAAGGACAACATCTCCGCCGAGATCCACACCAAGATGCTACAAGCTTCGAGGGAGATCATGACGGAAGTATTGAGTGCATGCAAGACTCTACATATCAACTTCCTGCAGCTACACGACCACGAACTCAACGATCTCGTCGAACTCCTCGGTGAGCAAGAGAACTACAAGGAGCTCGATATCATTCTAGAGTCTCTGTGGAAATCGCGTTCAGGCCAGAAGAATTGGAGCGAAGACACACTGATCAATCTCGGAGAGCGTCTCGTGGTCTCACGCCACCTGGCCTCCGACAAAGGCCACTCTCACCGCGCCATTCACCTCGCCGAAGATATTACCTACAACTTGCGTCGCGTGCTCGGTGGTCTCCACCCTCACACTCTCAAGATGTCCAACTTGCTGTCTCAGCTCTACACCGGCGCAAAGCTATACGGTGATGCTCTCAACGTGCATGAGGAGATACTTCAACTCATCGTTTCTGGTGACGATGGCGACGAACATACCATCGACACCGTCGGCGCCGCAACCGCTCGCCAGCAAGTCGACCTCCTGAGGGCCGCCTACCAGCGCAACGGTGGCTGGGTCAAATCAGCAGACTTCTACAAGAAGCTCGTGACCGATCTGACACGCATGTTCTCCAAGAGCACCGAGTTCAAAAACATCCAACCCGTTCAAGAGTGGCAGGCCAAGCCCGACAACACCACCGCCGCTGTTGGTCTGTTCCAGAAGCCTCAGCAGTGGATGTTTGTTGTCAAGGACGACATTCTGCCTCTCAAGGGTGGAAAACACATCCATGGTAGCGCCTCTGAGGAAGGCTTCCAACACGCCCCTCAGCCTTTGAAGAAGAATAAACAGACTGGATGGAGTTTGAGACGTGTCTCTGATCTTTGGGGTATGAGGCAGCCAAGTGCCGGAAGATTGAATGCTGAGATTACGATTTGATGAGCACATAACGTGTTGAATTGTGTTTTTTTTTTTTTTTCGCTGGAGTTGTTGATTAATAATATTTCTATAGTCTCTTTGTTATACGTATCAATTGTTTCTACCGCCCTGCATCCTTACATGTTAAATATCGCAGATCTACTGACAGAGGTTTGAGATCTTGCTGTGCTCTGCGTGCAACACTGAGAATTGCACCTTCTAGACAATGTTGTCCGTTCAATTCTTTACATCGACCCATCCCACACTAACAACTGTCCCTCATCCGCTCTTACCACCCACAGTCCACTTGACTGGACTCTTCAATCCCGCCTTCTCCGCCACACCTTCCGTCTCCCTCGCCTTCTTGTTGACCGAATCCATCTCAAAGCCCGCAACCAACTTGTACTGTCTACCCACACCCTCCAATTCCTCCTTTGGGATTACATCGTAAATGTCCTTGAAGCCATCCGGGGCCCGTTCGTGAGCGAGTTGGAGGACGTGGTCAGGGCCGTTTGCTCTGTTCGCCATGACGATTTTGGCGGTGGGGGGCAGGCGGATGGCTTGGTATTGCTGGAGTGCGAGGGGGATGTTGACAGGGTTGTTTGTGAGGCATTGGGTCAAGGCTTCTGCGTCGATGATGGCCTGCGAGGCGCCGTTGCTTCCGATGGGGTACCTAGAAAAATCAGCAATTTTCCTCATATATATGTAGCGGTGCACATGAAAGTCGAGAAGTTGTGTGGCTGTTGACTTGTATCTTGTGCCCTTGGCGTTTACGTACATTGCGTGAGCGGCATCACCTAACAGCGTCAATCTACCGAAACTCCAGCGGTCCACTGGATCGCGGTCGCTCATGGGGAATTCGTAAACCTTGTCCGTATCGTCGATGAGTTGCTTCATGCTCAAACCACCACAGCGCCAATCCTGGAAGGGTCCTTCGAATTTCGATTTTGGCACTGTGTTTGTCCAGTCCACGGGAGGGGGAGTAAGATCAGGGTCGTCTTTGTCACGGACACGCAATTCGGCTATCCAGTTTACCAAACTCTTGCCTTTGCGCATCGAAGTGCCCGAGATGGGGTAAGCGATGAATTTCTGATCCGCGTGGCCTGCCCAGACCATCGATGCGCCGGTGAGATAGGGCTCTTGTTCGTGGCATCCGCGCCAGAGGATGCGACCTGAAAAGCGTGGCGGGCCTTCGTCGGGGTACAAGAGTTTGCGGGCCACGCTGTTGATGCCATCAGCTGCGATCAGCACGTCGCCTGTCTTTTCTGGAATCTCGGGCTGCAGAGCCAGGTCGCTTTTTCGTACGAAGCGTGCTGTGATTGTGCCAGTAGGACTGTCCCCTTGCAGCATACTCTCATCCTGCTCGAAACTCGCAAGGGCATGGTTCAGGTGCACGCGCTCAGCGCCCAAACGCTCTTTAACGGCATCCAGCAACAAGATCTGGAACTCGCCACGGTGGATGCTGAATTGCGGTACCGCGTAACCCGCACTCTCGCCTCTGGGTTCGCTCAAAATGCCATCTCCATGGCGGTTGTAGAAATTCAATTCCTTGGTTTCGACGGCTGTCGACTTGAGTGCAGGCAGGAGTCCAAGGTTTCTCAGGATCAAGACAGCCGAGGGCTGGACGTTGATGCCTACGCCTAGGGTTGTGAGATTGGAGGCTGCTTCGAAAAGGTCGATGTCTGTGAAGCCTGCTGCGTGGAGGGATAGTGCAGTGGTGAGGCCACCAATTCCGGCTCCGGCGATGATGATCTTGGGTTGTTTGTCTTCGAGGAGAGGCATGATTCCGAGATTCTATCCTTGCCGTAGGTTCAGAGTGCGTGGTCAACAAGATGTATTTTGTTTGTATTCCTGGTGTGAACTCTTGACGAACGAATGGTGATCCAGTCAATCCTGATTGCACAAAACCTTGAGATGGAAGATATTGCAAGAGGTGACAGTTCAAAAGAAGGAAAGAGGGATACTCGTGTCTAGAGGTCAACGCCTGTGTGGTCCATCAGGTACGTCTCTGTCAACTGTTCTCTTTATGTCCCGATTTTGGCTGATTCGATTGCCGAGGCTTGGAGTTGATGGTGAAAACTCCGGGGTCGGAGACGACTAGACACGCCACAATCGCGAGGCTCTAGGCCTTGTATCCTCAAGGCACGGTATGGAGACATCGTTTCTCGCGTGTCGGAGTGCGGATGGTATACTATGTTCTAGCATGTAGTGTCGTCCGGCTGACCCTAGTTGATGAGGGCTGATCTCATTGAGCATGAGGGTTGTGTGACGGAAAGGTCAGCTTGAGGATGGCATTGTTACTAACAAGATCGCGTTCCAAACATACTGTTTCCCACCAGGGTTGCTGTCATGTCTCGACTTGGCATGCTTTTGCCGAGTATCAAATCTGGCAACTCACTTTCCTGCTTGATCCTCTTTCCTACAGGGCAGGGTCATTGTAAAGACACGGGTGCGGCAGATACAGTACAAGGCAAAGAGTCGTGAATTCGTCATAATCATGGCTATCGCAATTGGTGGTATCATCCCAAAAAATCATCTATCCATTCTATCCCATGTTGTTGTTTGATGTGTGTTGCAAGACGCTTAGGCTCTGGCCTGCTTGTCGAGGTCGGCCTCAACACCACGTTGTTGAGTCTTGCCCTCGTCGTGCTTGGCCTGGTACTTTGCCTTGTCGGCCTCGTTGCCAGTGACGCCAGCAACGGCACCACCGACGGTGCCAGAGACACGGTCGGCAATACCGGAGCCGAGGTCTGAGAGTTGGCCCTGGGCCTCTTGCTCCTTGCCCTCCTGGTTCTGCTGAGCACCCTGCTGCTTCAGCGACTCGTTGCCGATGAGGTTGCCGAGTGTCTCCTTGCCGGAGCCCAGGGTCTGGTTCCACGAGCCGGCGCTGCGGTTGGGGTCGTTTTGGGCGACACCAGAGGCGGAGACGCTGTAGCCGCCGATGTTGGCGCCGGCGTGCGAGGCGTCGTGCTTGATGTCGGCTTCGGCCTTCTTGTTCTCGCCAGCGTTCTGTCAAGTGTTAGCGCCATGTTGGTTGGCCAGTGGTGAGGAGGATTGAGCATACCTTGTCGGCGTTGCTACCGATGAGCGAGCCCAGAGCGGACTGAGCGGCGCCGGAGGCAGAGTCGATGTACGACTGCAGAGTGGAAGTGTTCTTGTCGGACATGTTATTGATGTTTTGAGATGAAGTATTTGTTGTGTTTGAGATTGATGTGAAAATTGCAGTTGCGAAGATTGTAGCGAAAATGAGCTGAGTTAGATGTTCTTTCGAAGCGGACAATGGTTTATATAAATGTTGGTTGATTGATTGTTTTGATGGCTGATCCAACTTTCACTTGCATGTGAAATCAATGACTTCATTTGGCTGAAGCTTGTTGGACCCTGTTTTGCGACGTGGCTAGGACCGTATGACTTCACTGACTTCTTTGACAACCACCATGTCGACTCTTCTGGAACCTGGCACTTGTTGATTGGATACTTGTAAGATTGTGTGGAAAACCTGTCTTCCTCGTGGCCATGTCCATCGAGACTGTGTGTCGCAGCCAGCTCGTGCTGCTCTGCTTCGCTCCTGATTACTCCCTATCGCCATCTATTCGGATTTTTAACGATCAGATGTGCATCCTATAGCCTCCTGACCGAAAAGAAAATCCTCTTGGTGCCCTCCTTATGCCATGATACCTTATTTCCCACCAAAGGCCAGTCTTCCAGAGCGGCCTCGACTTCCCATTGCGTGCCTGTCTCCTCACCAATCTCCTTCCACATCTGCTTCCACGACTCCACGTTCTGCAGAAACATGTTGCCGCTTCCGCTGGCAGCTGATTCTTCCTCGTGAGCCTTGACGTTGCCCACTTGACGTCCTACCAGCAGAGAGTCCTTCTTTGGCTTGAGCAGTTGGACCACGCGTCTTGCAATCTTCTTCTGTCCTTCGTAGCCAAACAGGTGGAAGAAAGACGATGCGTGGATGACGTCGATGCTTCCCTCCAGTGGTGTGAGTTTTGATTCGGACTCGAAGACGTCTGCGGCGATGAATTCGCTCTGAAGCCTTTCCTTGTCCTTGAAGAGATCGTAACCTAGATCCAGGAATCCTTGGTGAAGGTCACTGCCAATCAGGGCTTTGTCGGGTACGCCATCAGCTACGAGCCGGCGAATGTCCTGTCCAAAGCAGCAACCCAGGTCGAGGTACCTGTCGTTGCCAGATTTGAGCCTCTGGATAATTTCTGGGTATGTATCAAAGCCACCCAGAGGCATGTCCAGAAAGCGAAATTGGCCGATGCACGGGTACGGAAAGATTTCCCATGCTTTGTCTCGCTTGTAGCTCGTCAGCAACTAGTTTCCGTGTCGCAAAAAGACACAGGAAGGTACACGACCCAATAACATCATTGTTCTACCTCGAATCATGTTTGCAAGAAAATTGCGATACTCACGATTCTCAAGACATGCGGCACGACCTCGTCTGAAGGTATCTGGCAATATGTCTCGAGGACAGCCCTGGCTTGGGGATCGACGTTCTCCAACTCGGCCTGAAACCAGCCGACGCTTTTGTCTTTGGTGCCAATTGCTTTCATGTTGTAAGTGAAGAGAGGAATGCCAGATGCAGTTGTGGTTGAGATTGAAGATGGAGTCGTCAAAAAGGGTAACCGGCAAATTAGTGTTAACAACCGCCACGTCCGAGGTCGTAAGGAGCTTGTTGATCACCAAAAACATCGTGGAGCTGCCATTATAAGCTTACCGTGACGTTTGCTTGGTGGCGCTTGGTGTCGCATCTAGAAATCCTCCCAGGCTGCCTCAACTCGTGTTGTTCGCGTTTGTGGACGTGGAGCCTAGTAAAGTGGGACGAAGGCTCAGCATGGCTGTCTATTCTGTATGATCAGGCTGCAACGCATACAATGGCCAAGCACTCCTCATCAGCCCACGCCGAACGTGCAGCTCCAGGACGCAGCAATTAGTGCCGAGAGAGGTGTCAATAAGATACAGAAGAAAGGAAAAATAGAAGAAAAATGACACAAAAATGCGGTCAGGTCCCCCCCATGCCCCGCAATGGCCAAGCACGGGCGAGGAAGCGGGCGCTGAAAAATTGGTCGCAACAACATCTCGACACAATCGGACCCATCATTGCTTCTCGTATCGCTCACACCGCTTGTAGAAGACTACCAGCGTACTCACGAATCTCCAAAGCCCCTTTCTCTATCCTTTCGAAACACGCCTCCGCAACAATGAGCGGCGAAATCACTCACCCCACCATCAAGGGTAGCTAAAGCTCCACAGTGCAGTTGGAAGAGAATGGAGGCTCATACACAAGGCAGATGGCTGGTTCCGCGAGATCTCGGACATGTGGCCCGGCCAGGCCATGACCCTCAAGGTCAACCAGGTCGTCCACCACGAAAAGTCAAAGTACCAGGATGTGCTCATCTTCGAGTCGACCGACTACGGCATGGTCCTCGTCCTCGACAATGTCATCCAGTGCACCGAGCGTGACGAGTTCTCGTACCAGGAGATGATCACCCACCTGGCCATGAACTCGCACCCCAACCCCAAGAAGGTCCTCGTCATCGGTGGTGGTGACGGCGGTGTCCTCCGCGAGGTCGTCAAGCACGAGTGTGTCGAGGAGGCCGTCCTCTGCGACATTGACGAGGCCGTCATCCGCCTCTCCAAGAAGTACCTCCCCGGCATGGCCGTTGGCTACCAGCACCCCAACGTCAAGACCCACGTCGGCGACGGCTTCAAGTTCCTCGACGACAAGAAGGGCGAGTTCGATGTCATCATCACCGACAGCTCCGACCCGGAGGGCCCCGCCGAGGCTCTGTTCCAGAAGCCCTACTTTGAGCTGCTGAAGGGTGCCCTGAGAGAGGGCGGTGTCATTACTACCCAAGGTTGTAAGCACCCTTTCCTAGTCCCCTGACTTGTCTTCGATCACTCTTGGCGTCGTTGTTACTTTAGCTTGTCAAGACCAGAAGTTGCTGACTCTTCGTGTAGCCGAGAACCAGTGGCTCCACCTCCCCTTGATCACCAAGCTCAAGCAGGACTGCAAGCAGGTCTTCCCCAACGTCGAGTACGCCTACACCACCATCCCCACCTACCCCTCTGGCCAGATTGGCTTCATGGTCTGCTGCCTCGATGCCAACCGCAACCTCAAGAAGCCCGTCCGCCAGTGGTCCGAGGCCGAGGAGGACAAGCTGTGCAAGTACTACAACAAGGAGATCCACGAGGCCTCCTTTGTTCTGCCCAACTTCGCCAAGAAGGCCCTCAAGTAGATATGATTTACAACAAGAACAAGCTGTCAAGACGCTGTGCTTTAGACGTTCGAACAAGATACCAATGACATTACCTGCACGCCTTGCGGCCTTTCTACTCAATTCATGACAATTGTGCAACGCACCTGATGCCGGAGGGGGAAAAGTCAATGTCGCCAAGCTGCTCGACATGCTCTCATGGGCTGGCCGAATGCTGGTACAAGTAGCTGTGCCTTGTGTGCCTTGCTCGCTTCGCCTGTGGCAACCGATGTTGAAGCCTCGGCGATTATCGAGACACAGAAATGCCCAGTTTCTGAACAATGGCTTTGCTGACTCCTCAAGCCCTCTCACCGCAAGCGTCCCAGGCATGAGTACAATGCTTACCGATGCGCAGAAAGTCCCACCCGAATCATGGTGGAGTGGAGCCTTGTTCTGGTCAGTTGAATACATGCTGCAAAGTCTCTTTTCTCGCAACCGACCCGTCGTCTCCCAAGAGCCGGCTTTCAACAAGGTCGGCCGAGTCGCGGTTGATTGCGCGGCAACATTGGAAACTGTCGACGGCACCGCGAACACCCTTGTTTTTCCTCTCCATCTTCGTTGTGTCAAGCAATAGGACGCGGAGTATTGAGTCGGCTATGGAAAAGCGGGACAAAAATGCATGCATATGCACCATTCCTATTGGCCCGATTGTCCGAATTTTCCTTGTGTGCAGCAAGGCGCTTTACGCCCGACGGTTCTTGCATATGTATCCGTCTCTTTGATAGCCATGTTTTGTTGCCTCGAGTAAGGACGAGCGGGTTGGGGCGCCTCGATGGGTTGGCAGATGCCGCAAGTGCATGGCCGACAGGACTTGACTGCATGGCAGCTCTGGATCATGAACCGCCTGACGAGTTGACTCTTACACCCAATCATGTGTTTAAGATTCCTTGGGCAACAGCTGTTGGTCGTGTATTGGCTATAATTCTCCGAAAAGACAATCACTATTCTGTTAGTGTTTTGCTGGTGGGTGGAGAAGTTGAAGAGCGAAAAACGTCGAGGCCGACTAGAGCAGGACAGGTGAAGTTGATGAGTCTTTTCAGCTGGTCAATGTTTTGCCGTGTAGCAGGATGCAGCAGACGTAACAGGGAGTAACAGGGATAGCGTGTTTCGAGATGCGCCCTTGTTCCTGCGCTAGCCACGCCATCCCCATGCTGATGCGTTTGGTACCTTGAATCTTAACACCACACCACGCGAACAAATATTGCCGTTGCCGGTAAACTTGACATGCAGGTCAGCAGTCCGGAGCTCTCTCTTGGGAGATCTTTGGCGAGGTTAAAGAGGCAATAGACATCTGTGGTCTAGCTTGTTCGCGCCGGCGCCACTTCGACTGACGCCTCTCCTGTGGTGTACGCAACTGAAGCCTGTCTTGACTCGGTCAGATTAAGCTCATCCGGCTGATCACCCGTGGGTGCGTGGATCTGGCCGTGCAGTCGCGTACGGATACCTGGCAGTCTTGATGGAGGTGGGGAGCTTCATCTCTCTGGTCCACTGTGAAGCAAAACTCAGCTCGTCAACTGCGAAAGCGAAAGCCAGACGGCATGTCCGCGCGATGAATGACACACTCCGGGTCCCGAGGTCTGCATGGGCTCTGCAGCACCTCGAGTGACAGTTGTGATGGGAAATGAAGAACCAGGAATCAGACATGCGGCGGTAAGCCGAACTCCCCACTCCCGGCTTCTTGCTTGGTTGTTGTCAACGTTTGTTGTTCTTTCCTCCTTTGGTTGTTGTGCCCCTTTTCTCCTCTAGACAAGCAAAACAGCAATTTCACCTCGTCGAACGCATGGCAGCAAGTTGTTTCGAACGACATGGCGCAATCGTGAAACAATCATTTGGTCAAGCTAGAGAGAGTGCCAAACTGTGGTTTCTCATCCTTTCGGAAGTGCGGCGGTTCCCAGTCACACTTGATCGATGCATCGAGTGGATACAGTGCAGCGGGAATGGCGCTGCCGGCGCTCTGGACTCCCTGCAATCTCTGAGATCCACGCTGTCACTTTTTTCCCGCCGCATGCCCTCCCTCACCTGCCCTGTAGGGGCACGGTTCATGGCCTGAAACTCAAAGTGCGCCCTTCTCACCTACTCTGACTCCTATATGTATCAAGCCATGTTCCCCCAGTCTTGAAATTCATCTATTCCGATCATCTCTTGTCTTCGTTATACCTTCTAGGTCTGTGACCTATCCTTTCTTTTACCAAAGTCCTTGCTTGGGCTAGTCATTCATTCACCACTTCCATTCATTCACACTCTTTCGACCTTCCCTCCTCTCAGGATTTGATATCCCCGCATTACCTCTTCAATTCCAGTCTCAATATCTAGCTCCAAGATGTACACTTCCACTAAGGTCCTCGGCCTGGCTGCCGCTCTCGCCGCACCTGCTGCTGCTTTCTTCCGTATGCCCTGCCCTGGTCGTATTGTCACCGAGCGTGCCGACCCTATCGTCTCCCCTGGCCAAGTCGCCGGCCACGTCCACACCATTTCTGGTGGCAATGGCTTCAAGTTCGAGATGGACTACGCCGATGCTCGTGCTTCGGACTGCTCCTCTTGCCCCATCAAGCAGGATCTTTCCAACTACTGGACCCCTTCTCTCTACTACCAGCACCAGAACGGATCTTTCGAGAACGTCAAGCAGTCCGGCGATGGCACTGGTGTCTATGGTGGTATGACTGTCTATTACCTCCAGCGTGCTGGTCCCAACAACGACAAGCTCAAGGCCTTCCCCGAGGGCTTCCGCATGCTTGCTGGTGACCCCTTCAAGCGTAGCCACACCGGCGACTTTGAATCGGACGCTGTCAGCTTCGTCTGTCTCGACTACAGCGGCGGCTCCAGCACCAGCGACGGTCTTCCTACCAAGAACTGCCCTGATGGACTCCGTGCTCAGGTCTTCTTCCCCTCATGCTGGGATGGTGTCAACCTTGATTCTGCTGACCACAAGTCTCACATGTCGTACCCTGTTGGTGGTAGCTACGACAGCGGCAAGTGCCCTGACACTCACCCTGTCCATCTGGTTTCCATCTTCTACGAGGTCAACTACAATGTCGGTGACTTTGGCGACATGTGGTACGGTAGCGGACAGCCTTTCGTCTTTGCTCAGGGTGACCCAACTGGTTACGGATTCCACGGTGACTTTGTCAATGGTTGGGATGTCCCCACTCTCCAAAAGGCTGTTGATGAGTGCAACAACGACAGCGGTCTTCTGTCCGACTGCCCTGTCTTCGACCTGTTCACCACCAAGGAGAGCCAGGCCTGTATCATTCCTCCTCAGGTTGACGAGCAGGTTACTGGCATGCTCGATGCTCTTCCTGGCTGCAACCCTGTCCAGCAGGGTCCTGGTCTCGCCTCTACTCAGAGCTGTGCAGTCAAGACCAACAGCAAGATCGCAACCGTTGGGTCCTACCAGCAGTACTACAAGGACGTCACCTCATCCCTCAAGTGGCAGTACGTTGGTTGCGGTACCGATAGCTTGAGTGGCCGCACCTTCAACTCGGCTTCCACCAGCAGTGGCTCCATGACCGTTGAGTCGTGCATTTCCTTCTGCTCAGACAAGGGATACAGCTATGCCGGTCTCGAATACGCATCTCAGTGTTACTGTGGCAACTCGCTTGCCTCTGACCGCGCACCTGTAACCGGCGTCCTCGGCAACTGCTTCTCGCCCTGCGCTGGTGACAGCACCGAGTACTGTGGCGGTGGCAGCGCTCTCTCTATCTACCAGAGCTGTGACGGCCTCTCGAGCTGCACCAACAACGCCTACACCGGCCCTGGTGGTGCCGCCGTCTCTGTTGCTTCCTCTGCCGTTGCCTCATCTGCAGTTACCTTATCTGCCGCTGTTTCATCCTCCAACAGCAACGACACACTGATTAGCACCACTCGCAACAGCGATTCGCCCTCGACCACCAACTCGGCAACCACCCTCGTCACCTCCTCAAAGTCCTCCTCAAAGACCACCTCAAAGACCTCTTCCACCACCACCTCCAGAGCAAACAGACACCGCAAGCAAAAGGCCCCCGCCTCGGCCACCAAGAACGCACGCTTTGCCGCCGCTGTCGCCGACAAGGAGGCCGCTGACCGCCAAGCCGCAGAGGTCGCCGCCAAGGTCGCTTCCAACAAGGTCCGTCGCCATCTCGCCGAGTTGAAGGCTGGTCGTCATCACCATTAGACCCACCTTTCTTCTTCTCTTTCTTCTTTTACGAAAACCACACGTTGTTGTATGAATTTATGGGGGTTTGAGGGGGGGCTTGGGGGGTATATAGATGGGCAGGGTGATGAGGTTTTCCTTTTCTTTTCTCTACCCTCGTTTCTTTGGTTGTTATATGACCAAGGCCTGTTTTTTTTTTTCTTCCCATGAGGACAAGGGGATTTAAGGGTACATCCAATGGTGTTACTGCACAAGGATGTCTTCCACCCGGGATTTATATCGTGTTTTGAAAGACACCAACACAAAAAAAAGAAACGAGTTTTTCTGGCTTTCTTCTCTCTTCTTTTCTCTAGTCAAGGATTCTCTTCTGTTCAGTTCATTCGTGAGATGTGGGAGATATAGTAGCCTTTACTCCCAGCCATTGCAAAAAAAAGCTAAGAGAGAAACACGATCGGCTTTCTACAACGGGTCAGGGAGGTGATTGAGCCATTCACTCTACTCGTGTGTGCTTTACTAACACACAGTTGGACGAAATGTGTTGTGCACCGGGAGTTATGTTGATATTGGGGACTCGAGGTGCGAGAGAACTCCTAATTGGCAGAGCGGTGAATGGATGAGGAAAAGTGACAGGATAAAGTGCTTCTTTTGCAGTATTGTCAGAAGCAAGCAAGCAATGTTCCGTTTCACGTCTGTCAAACTGCTCCCTGCCTAGAAAATAGTTTCTAACCCTCCAGGGTCATGTGCGATGCGTCGTTCCATATCATCCTTCTTTGAGTTTCTTGCTTGAACCTTGCTGCTCGACATCAATCCTTTGTCTCTTGACCCCTGTTCCAGCGCCTAGAGCCTTTGTTTCTTCCACAGGGGGTGG
Source organism: Aureobasidium sp. SLJ-2021a (assembly GCA_019677095.1). NCBI lineage: Eukaryota > Fungi > Ascomycota > Dothideomycetes > Dothideales > Saccotheciaceae > Aureobasidium > Aureobasidium sp. SLJ-2021a. Next base: position 242,099 of record JAHRBU010000008.1, on the reverse strand, counting down.
TCCGCCAGGTAGCGGTGGCATCAAAACACCGTCACTAAGAGTCCAACCTTCTCTCTGCAGTCTCTTGAACCTTTGACCTACCGCAAAGCGGACCAGGTCGCCGGTTGCGCGTGCGTCTTCGAGAGAATCATGACCAGAGGCTCCACCCATTTGGATATCGCGACCGAGGTGGCGCTTGGTGAGCATCTTGAGACCGAAGCGGAAGGGCAGCCCACGAGGATGCGGAAATAGAATGATGGTGTCGATGATGGTTGGATGACACAGGCGGGTAACATTGAGATCGTTTTCGATTCCATGGCCGATGAGAGGGGTGGATGGTGTGAGGAAAGAGCATAGGAGGTCTCTTGCAGCGGCAGGACTTGAGACGATGGGCAGCGGGCCACTGGTGGCACCATCGAGGGGTAGAGAGGAAGAACTGCCGGGCGGAGGAGGTGGTAACAGCGCGTCCATAACCACTTTTTCCTCGTACGGTACGGCAGAACTATACATTTCTGGCGTTACACCAGACCAGCGAGTGTTTAGGTCGAGGATGGTGCCTTGAGGACGGACTAGGACATCAACCAAGCAATGACCTTCTGGCCAAGACACCGCGGTCAGACGAATGAGCTCAAAGCCGCACACAGTGTAACCCATTTCACAATCGAAGGTGACGGCGTTCGGTGACTTGCCACTGGGTCCCTTGGCAGGCTTGGGATTCTCTGGCGTGTTGATAAAAGGTAGGACGGACGCAAGTCGCTTGCCTTCGCTGACCTTGAAGACGTGTGTCTCGCAATGCGTGCAACCTGGAGTGCCCTGGAGTTCCTGACAGCAAGGATAGATGGCCTCTTTTGGCCCTTTGATGGCATCCGTCTTCTCACGTTTGGGAGTAAATGGCTTGGCCCAGTGGTAAGTGCAAGGCCCGTTTGTTGTCAAAGCACCGTCTTCTTCCCTACGTTCTTCGAAAACCCTAAAGCGAGACTTGCAGCGATCGCATACCTCGTAGTTGAGAGAGGCCGCCACACCAGCTTTGGCTTCAGCAATTTCTTCAGCAGTCGGTGGTACGGGTACGTAGCCGTGCTTGGCTAGATTTGTCTGGTCGGTAATCAGGTGGGGAAGGACGATGTGTTCTTGCGCCAGGGGCAACCCAGTGTCAATTGGCGGCGGCAACCTGGCTTGATCCTCCTGCATGTCGATTCGGATAGTTGCAATGACATGAGCAATCCACTCGTCCACGGCCATCTTCTTCAGCGCTGCCACACGTATCTTGATGACGTTGGCATAGACCTTGTGGTTTTCTCGCGCCGTCTTCTCCTCTTCGTCCAAAGCGACCCTGATCAGTTCATCCGGCGTCATGGTCAAGACAGTCTTCTTAGCATGCGAGCTCTTGGCCACTTCATCGTTCAAGCGGTCCATTTGAGCATGAAGATGTTTGAGGAACAAGGTACGTTTTGCGTGGCCAGCAGGATCATGAGGAATCATACGGGGATTCAAAGACTCTTTGACGGCGGGCTTTGTAGAAGCTGTCTTGGATGATGCGGTTGGTGGCTTAGGAGGTGGGCTCACTGGCCTCTGTAGTGTCTTGGGGATTTTAGGTGGAACTGGAGCCGGTGTCGTGGTCTTTTGTTGATTGACTGTAGTGAATCCGTTGATTGCAAAGCCATTGGCTGTGTTGCCCGAGGAAACAGTGACAGGAGTGGCGGGCGCCTTTTTGGTAGGCTCAGTTTCTGGATTCAACTTTCTCTTCTTGGCCGCGCTCTCCTGGGCCTCTTCCGAGACAGTAGTGGTCTGAGGGCGTAATTCATGGGAGAAGATGCAGTGGATTATGTTGCATCTTTCGCCCTCAGGACATGGTATGCCTTTGAAAAGACCAGTGGTTGAAAACATGGTGTTTTGAAAAATGCCAAACAAGGCAGATCGACTTGGATGCAAAAGAATTTAGTGCCATTAACACTCGATGGATGCATACATGTTTACCTGATTGAAGTGAATGTGAAATGGTTCGGATTATGCCCAGGTGGCCATGCTAGGAAAGCGGTCGGTGAACAAGGGAATTTACCCGGGAGAAGGTGAAGAAGCAGTAGAAGCCGAATGTTCAGCTTTTCGTGCTCGGAGCAACGACACAAGGGGTAGTGGCTCTCGACACAGCCCACAGTCTTTACGAGAATGAAGAGCCTCTCAACTCTTCTGAAGCACAAGCTATCGCGCTGCTGATGCCTCGGCGAAGAAGAATAAAATTGTCCAAGGTGAGAGCAACAAAGACAGACAGCCCCGTCGGACTTTCAGAAGCACCGAAAGACTGAATGCGCGACGTCATCATCAACCACCAGGGGACCGAACTCAGGCAGCCAAATTGTTTCTTCTACCGGATGCCCCTTGTACATCATTCGAGTCATTCAAAGATCATGGACGTAAAGCTCTCATAGCCACTTCAGAGGAACTACAGTCGCGTTGGAACACCGAGGTCACGACCTCCAAGAAAACAGGTATGGCCGATCATTTATGTATCTTGATCCACGGGTAGACTCTCTTCTTTCTCCTTGGTCCATCCGTGCCGTGTAACTAACACGGCTGGTATCCAGACTTTGGGGCAACCCGAAACACTTGAAGAATCTCGCCACGTCGCTGCAAGCCGAACATGCCAAAGACAAGCTACACGTCCTCGTCACCAAGAGCAACTCGAACAACTTCACCTACGATGGCATTGAACTAGGAGGCGAGCGCACCACCAACGAAATCGAGGAAGAGATCAAGACACTTGAGAAGGATGGCAACAAAGTCACAAAGATAAGCATTGTCGGCTACTCGCTGGGCGGCCTGGTCGCGCGTTATGTTGTCGGCTTGCTGTATGCAAAGGGCTACTTCGACCGCATACAGCCCGTCAACTTTACCACCTTTGCGACACCCCATCTCGGTGTGCGATCGCCCCTCCTCGGTCCGCACAACTACCTCTGGAACGTCCTTGGTGCCCGTACTCTGAGCACCTCTGGTCGCCAGCTCTTCACCGTCGATGAGTTCCGCGACACAGGCCGCCCGCTCCTGACCGTCCTGGCAGACCCGACTAGTGTCTTCATCCGTGGTCTTGCCAAGTTCAAGCACCGCACCCTGTACTCCAATATAGTCAACGATCGCAGTGTTGTCTACTACACCAGTTGTATCACCTACAAAGACCCTTTTGTCAACCTGGACGCTGTCGATCTGCAACCCCTGCCTGGCTACGATGGTGTCTTGTTACGGCCCGACGAACCTGTGCGCATGAAGGCTCGAGTACCGCTTGGTTTCTGGGCTCGTGTGAGGGCTACAAGCTGGTCCACTCTCACAGCCGTCCCGTTCTATCTCCTGCTCGCCGTACTCATCCCTGTCGGTAGCATGTTCTTCCTTATAAACAGCGGCATTCAAACAATCCGATCCGCCCAACGCGTTCGTCTACACGAGTCTGGCGGTGCTGCCTTCGGAATCGAGCGCTACCGGGCCAACCCACTTCTCGAAGAGGTCCAGAATGTCGAGGAGCGTGTTTACGAGCACCTCGACTCTGACCAAGGACAAGATTACCTGCCCACACCACCATCTGAAGACGATGAGCGCTTCTCCAAGGCCGAGCATACTGGTAGTCAGTTCAAAGGGCAAGAGAAGTTCCCTACGCTTGCCCTTACCTCGGATCAGTTTTACATGATTGAAGGTTTGGATGGTGTAGGCTTCACAAAGTATCCTGTGCACATCAGCAAGGTCCGGCATACACATGCAGCCATCGTTGTGAGGACGAATCGCTGGGGCTTTGATGAGGGCAAGATTGTTGTTGGACATTGGGTCAAGCACTTTGAAGTCTAGAGGTCACACATGTTTTGCATTTTGTTGTCGAGTGTTTTGGTATAGATGGTCCTTGGTTAGAATCTACATTGACGTTGTTCTCCAAAAGTGACCGATATTGTAATGGTTGCTGTCGCAATGCATGAATGGATTCAACACGCTTGCTTGTCAAACAGTACGTAGCTGATATCTCAGTATATCGAATGCTTTCACTGGAAAACTTGGAGGTCTTTGATCCCTGCATCTCGATCTGAGGAAACGAGCAATTGTTATAGGGAAGAAAAGATTGCCAAACTCAAGCCTCTCTGTAGCAGGTGCCTTGACCCTTGAAGGTACAAACCAGGTAATCTCGTCGTTGTCAAGGTCTCAACTACAAGAATTGCTGTTTCACGACAATGCTCAATAGCACAGCCAGAAGACTTGCGAAAGTTCGAGAGCAGTAAATCAACAGTGTGACTGTAGAGTGTGTGGACGGTCAGTGTTACTACTTTTAAGGCTCTCAGTACCTCAAATGGCGATGTGGTAGTTAGTAGGGACGCTGAATCACTGCATGGTATGCAGTACACGACTAGGAACGTGCAAGAACGTCTGTGACATGGTAGAGGCAGCTGAGTGCCGATTCGAGCGGCCGCCGTCAGGCGATCAGCGCTCGGCGGTCAGCGCTCAGCACTCAACGAGGCTGGATTATGTCCTTTTCTAAGATCAGTCCTGCTCCTCGAACGACTTCTACTCAAAAACAACCACCAGGTTGTCGATGAATAACGCCGCTAACACCGGTGGAGCTAATGGAGCGGGCCGAGCCGGGCCGTACTCCGAAATGCGGGTGCTCCTTCCTCCAATCCAGCTGCGCAGGCGTCGCCAACCTTCATACTCACCTCCCCCCACTCCCTCTTCTGACGAGTACGAGGACGAGGACGAGGAAGGCTCTCATACACCTGGTCCGGCTCGCAGTATAGGCATGGACGTATACTCCTCTGGCGGCTACAGTGACGATATCAACATGAGCTCAGAAGTTGACGACGACATGGATTTCTATGAAGTTGACTCGTCTCAACCAGCAGTCGTGGCCGACGCAGTGAGACCTCTCTACTTCCTCTCAATACGCCTGGAATCTCGGCCGTTTGCTGACTCAAGATCTTCTAGCCACAAGCACTCGCATCGACTCCAATGGCCAACGCCGCGCGCTCAACACAGAGAGCCGATGGTTCCAACACACCTTCTGGCAATGCTCCCGTCACCAAAATCAACACGGCCAAGCTCCATGAACTGCGCGCAAAGTTGCTTGCCAATCGCCAGGCCACCCCTGTCAAGGACGCCTCCAACTCTGTCAACAATGCCAATGCTGTGTCCGTCAAGACCGAGGCACAGTCCCGACCCCAGAGCCCCGCTCTCACCCCGAACACTGCTTTGACCAAGAACAAGCCCGTCGTGCAGCCATCTCAATCCAAGAGTAACAGACCAACTGCTGCCTCGATGCTCAGCCAATCCAACTCGGTTGATGCTCTCTTGGCCGAGGGTCATGCAACTGCGATAATGTCGCAGCCTGAAGCCAAAACCCAACAGAAGACTGCCCCAATGAAGCAGCCCAACACAACAGACTCTACAAACAAGCCACCTGCGGGTACAAAACTCGTTGCGCCCAAGCCAGCCCAGCCACCCGCTGTCTCTCATGCGCACTTCAATACTGCTGAACAGACAATTGCAAACAGCGACGTGTCGTCGTCAACTGTCAAGTCACCAGAGACTCCTAACCAACAGAAGAACGAAACCAACAATCTGACCAGGCAGAAGTCCAGTGTCGCTTCTCCTGTGCCTGAACACAAGTCCCCCAAGGACAAGACTGTTGACATGACCACTAATCAACATATCAATGCCACTAAACCCATGCACCCCTTGTCTAGTGGACCTCTGCACAAGCATAATCTCAGCTTGGTGGCCAAACCTCAAAAGGACAAAGAGGATGAGTACTTCAAGGACGTTGATCTTTGGCTTCAGATTACTGGCTTCCATGACACGACGTTCCGTGAGCAAAAGCTCAAGACATACAAGATGCGTGCTGCGCTTGAAGAAAAGAAACGTGCTCTGGAGCGTGAATTTGCCGAACTTGAACGTCAAGAGGCTGCTGCGGCTAACGACTCTAGCACCAAGGACTACACGCGCGCTGTCTCGGCTGCTTACATGCCGCCTCCGCCTCTTCCTGCTTCGACCTCAGCAGACGAGCAGTCCGCTCCCTTGCCCAAGCCCAGTCCTATGCCTTCTCAGCCTCCCTTTGCCGGAACCAAACGCCCTCGCTCGCCATCTGTTCCAATCAACAACCGTGAGAAACTAAGCCGTTTGAACACTTCTGGTCGTGCCGTGCGTAGAGACGATCTGTTCGACAAGCCTCCGTCCGCCAGTGCCTCCAGACGTGGCTCCGATCAGAGGTAAACCGATACGCCTAGACACCCATGCTGGACGAGGGCCGCCAACAAATAGCTAACTCCATGACAGATCTTACTATAACAACGACAGACCGGACTATCGTCAACGCTCTACCTTGGACACCTCTCCTACTCACCAATCTATCTCTGTTCGTGGTCAGGCCTTCCGTCCCAATGAAAGCCCCTTCAGTCGTCGCGAGTCTTGGGCACCCAGATCTCCCGAACAATGGTCCGTACGCCCTCATGGATGGAACTCTACTTCGTTCTCAGACGCCAACGAGCAGCCCATCGGCCAAGGCGGTTACTCAAGCAACAAAAGTGGGTACAAGCCTTCCGACCCCAGAACCAGATACAACAGATAAAACTGTTTCAGAACTGGTTCTTACACAAGCACACAATCCTATCGAATACATGGCGTTTACTTGGAAGATCTAGACATTCTTCTTCCAGCATGATTAGCATTCTTGATAGCAGGGAGTTTTGGGGATATTCAACAAATGCCCAACACGAATAAATGCTTTTCTGTTTTACCTACCTTCACATTACATTTTATTACATTGTTCCACCGCCGAAAGAAAGCATGCGTGCATTCAGAGCATACTCGCTAACTAGAATACTCGAACAGCTGACCAGGAACGATTCTTCATAATAAAGTCTTGGAACATGCAAAACGTTATCGAAGCGCAAAGAGACGGCGTCTGGGCCACCCAGGAGAAAAATACGCGGCTCTTCACCGACGCCTTTCAAACTTGTCGCTCCGTTGTATTGCTTTTCAGCGTCAACAAGAGCATGGCCTTCCAAGGCGCTGTAAGCAAATTCACTTCCGTCTCATTACTTTGCACATCTAACAAAATCGCTCCATAGGCAGTTATGACAAGTCCACCCTCAGCAACGGTCCCTCAACCGCTTTTCTGCCGCAAATTGAAATGGCCTTGTTCACCACCATTCCGTATCCGTTGGCTCTGTAAAACATCTGTCCACTTCAAGTTTGTGGGTCACCTTAGAAACACGATGAATCCTGGTGAGGATGGTCAACCGCATGCTGTGCTTGTTGGCAAAGATGGACAGGAAGTCAACAAATCGACGGGAGAGGGTGTCGTGGAGATCTTGAAGCAGAGTGATCTGGAAGCTACGGGAGAGGATGACAGACCTTGACAAGTCATTGACCAGGTGTTGGACGCAACCAAAAAGATATATGCTAGGTTCTGAGCTCTGTTCGCTAGACACGGACGCGATTGCGAAGGTATGGTCAAAAGTATACTCATAACAGTTTTGATAGCTTTGAAGTTTGGTATTTAGCATTCTTGTGTCCTTCTATGCAGATGCGTATACCGTTCATAAATCTGGAGTGCAGTCGATCTGCAGAAATGATATCAAGCCAACGCGAGAAAACGCGCTCTCCTCATTCCACGCGGGTTTCAGGCACCAAGGCCGTAATTCTTGAACATCCATCAATATTCTACCATTTCTGTTGGCAACCAGATCTTATGAGTATTGCTCATGAGCATTGCATCGCACTTTTCCAACCCACCTGCCTCTTCTAGGCTTACCCCCAAAGAAGAGAACAGGCTCAACGAAGCTGCAAAAATACGCGTTGCAAACATCTTGGGCGTGAAGCGAACCATGATCGATCTCACAGACGACGAGCCCCCAAGGAAAATGGCTCGTCTTGAGAACGGCAGTCGTGAGGAAGCTAGAAATAGTGCAGCAGCAGCAGTCGCTCCTTCCACAAAATCACCCGCCGCGAAATGTCGAGAAACCACTCGCACTCAAAGCTTCTCTTCGCCTCGAAACTCATCCCATAATCAAACTTCTTCAACCGGCATCGATCAAACGCATCATAACGAACATACTGTACAGGGATCAGCTCAAGGCTACCCTCCGTCAACCGAAAAGCAAATGTATCAACCACCGGATCACCGCCAGCATTCCGGATCTCGTCCTTTCCAACCTGATCTTTGCCGTTCTCATCTCCATTCCTCAACTCAACCACCAGTCACTGGCCCCGCTCTCCAGAGCGACATGCGAGGCTATACCAGTCATCAGGCACCGATCCAAAACAACAACGCTTATGTCAACGCTCCAGTGGTCCAGACGCAGGCTCCTGATACTTTGGCACCCCAGTCAGCAGGCCTGGCTCACCCTGCTGACCTGCTCCATCACATATCCCAATCCGTGGCCTCTTTGGAAACATTCCAGCTACAAAAAATTCTCTCGACGGCAGCTCTGAGACATCCAGACGTGTTAGACTCACTTCGCACCTCGTCTAGAATACAGGAGACGAACAAAACCACAGCTCATCAAGCACTGTACGACCTCCTATGCGCACAATCTCAAGAAGAGCTCCGGATAGCAGGGTTACAGGCAGAGCGTACCAGAAGAGGCACAGCATACACCGCTAACCCTTATGGCCGACCACGACCGAATGCTCCTGCAGCCCCACCACGTGCTACTGCTGCTGCTGGTACGACACAAGGACATGGCCCAGAGTGCGGACCTGCAGGCTATCAGTCTCAGGTGATGTCAGTCAGTCAAAGCTAGCGTCATTGTTCTGACGTCTCCAGACTGCAGTTGCTCCAAGGAGAATGTTCACAGCCCCCTCTGGTCCACAGCAGCACGAGCAGGTTGCACAGCCTCCAACCCAAACACCAAACACCCAGAATCAAGCTCCAACATTGCCGCCTCAAGTGGCCACCTTACTCAACGAGATTGATCGGGGATCCGCTCCTACGGAGTCTGTGCCGAATTCTGCCAAACTCGATGCCCTGAGATACATGTGCAGCGCGGCGATCAGGACTGTGATGGCTGCAGACACAACCGTCAAAGACCATCTAAGAAAAAACCAGGCATTTACAAAGGCTTGTTGGCGTGTCTACAACACCCTTGACAACCGCTCAAGGGTTAGCTCCTTACAGCTGGAGGAGCTGTCAGAGGTTCTCGGAAAATTAGACCGAGTGCGAGACGGTTGTTTTGTTGGGTATGCGGAGTTCTTGTCCAACTTCAAAAAGAATCCTATTCATGAGTGGAAGAAAGGTATACGTGGCTTGGATGACGAGGGAGCCAAGAGGAGGAAGATCACCGTGGAGGGGCGCGGAGTCGAGCTCTACAAGAGAGACACCGACAAAGACGATGAAGGTGAAGACGACGAAGGTGAAGATGATGGAGACTCGCGTCCCGATCAGTCGAACTCTCGCGAAGGGATGGAAGAAGAGAATGACGAGGTTTGGGAAGACATTGACTAAGCAGCGGATAGCTGCATATACCGTAATCCATTGGTCCTAATTTCTCTGCACAAGTTTATCTCTCTTGTTGCAACAAGTCGACGTGAGAGATATACTGTAGGTGCAACTGTCGTGGGCATGGCTAGAGGTTTATCTTCTCCAGCTTCCACCATTGAAGATCTGGGTTCCTTTGACCAGTCTCTAGGAAGCTTTCACTCCGGGGCCCGATCATGTTTCCATGTGCCGACTCTACTTCCATATTCGGATTTGGGTCCTCAGCATGTTTGACAATCTTGCTCCCTTTCTCCCATTGGTTCCAACCCCATCGTTGACGATGGAAATCGCCTTCTACGTGTACAAGCAGCGCCAAAGGCAAGTCCTTGCATTCTTTTCAACATTGACTTTTTCCTTCAACTCAAGAGTAACCTTGAGCATTTCCCTTCAGATCATCGTCTTCACAGCAACGGCCTCTACACTCCTCATTGTCGGTGCAACTGGAAACATGGGCAGAAAGTGTCGTTGAATTGTCTTCCAAGACATGTCGTTTCTCGATCATATGGCCACGGGTCCAACATCCGAAGAATCCTGTTATCCTGTCGAACACGCTCCGAAGAACAACGAGCACGTTACTTGTAGAGCTGAGGCTACGAGCAAGGAGATTTTCGGTTCGTATGCACCTAGGCGAACAGGTGCTGAAGTTATGAAGGGTTTGTTGTCCGAGTGGATAGACTGAGTATCTCATGTTGCGAATTCGCTGGTGTTTCGCGTTTCTTTTCCGCCACTTCGGAGATCGTGCCATCTACCAACTCCTTTGGTGCCAGCCTAGCATGCTGGAAGGCGGCTCCTGTCAGACGTCCCGGAAAGGCTTGTCCTGTGAGTAGCATAGAAACAAGTAGTGCTTGACCCTGCAAGCTTGCCTTCTAAGAAGCATAGACATGGTCTCCAGGAGAGCATACACAGACGGAGTTTCATTTGATGCTGAGGACCGATGTGGTGTGATCAATGTCGAGGTGTTGCACAACACGGCATAGAGCAACAGAGTGTACATCGTGACAGGCCTTATGCTTAGGGCTAAGACTGAAACACTGATGGCTATTCTCAGCATGAAGGCGTTAACCGGGTGCCTGTAGGCTCGAGGAGGTGTTCGATATGACACGATACGATAACCTCACGACACAAAACAGTCGGGCTGTCTTATGCGTTACTCGTTGTGTGATGCATGGCGTAACACGTATCCGAAGCCTCGCTCATAGCTTGACAGTATCCTTTTCCAGGGCCTCAACTTCCTGTTTCAAAGCTTCTCTGATTCTTTGGGCCAACACGACCGCCTCTTCCTCATCCAATTCTTCTCTCTGACCTCTGCCGAACATCTTCCAGCTCTTGATCTCGAACGTGTCACCCTTGCTTTTCTTGGACGGTGGTTGACGGCCTTCTGAGTATCTAGGGATGAAGTGGAAATGCACGTGAGGCACGACCTGAGCGGCCCGTATCCCGTTGTTCTGCACGACGTTCCAGTCCTCGACATCCAGGGTTTTGGCAAGTGCCCTCGACATTAGCGGCATCCAGTATCCTAGGGCTTGGGCAGTAGGGCCGATGGGCACTTGACTGAGTTTCTCGTGATGCACGCGCGTGGTAAGAAGGACATGTCCGGTGGTCATGGGCAAGATATCCAGGAATGCAAGAACATGGTCAGAGGAGAGGATGATGAAGGCATTGGGATCAACGAGGGTTGGGTCGGGAGCTGAGGGTATGGGCGTGGTAGAAGACGCAGGATAGGCTTCGCTTATACGACAGAATGGACAGTTGGAAGGATAGTGCGATTCGAGCGACATGGTGTTGTTCCTTCCCGAGCATGCAGCTGTGAGGTAGGATCGATCCTTGACAAGTTGGGAGCCGAACAGAATGAGGAAGTCGCTCTCCAGGATTGCCAAGACTCATCACAGCCATCGTCATTTCTCCACAGCACTCCCCCAAAAGTGGTATTAAACTACCGAGGGGTCGGAAGTCGCATCCAACCCGAGAGACCTGTGCCGAAATAGTGCGACCTCGGCATCAGTCGACCGACCGTTATGCCAGGCTGGATAAGTATTTGTCTTTCTTGTTGCTGTGATTGAGGTTCATCCTGCAGGATGCTTACTCGGTACACGACAACAGCATCTGTCTTGCCAGAATATCGCCGAATCTCGTCAGACTCCTCAACTCGAAACCCTTGCGGCCGGTACGGCAGCCCAGTGGGACCCTCGGTCCTTGCGCTCGCGCGGTAGGCGCCGCCGAGTCGTGTCCTAGTCATGAGCTGTGAGATTCTCACTCTTCTCATCAACAAGCGTCGTGGACTCGTGCTACTCACGACTCTGATATTTGACATTCAAGCATATGATTCATGCTTGTCAGTCAAAACCCAGCGTGACTGACTTGAGATCAAAGTTTATATCCTGAAACGCAATAGTCTAAATACAGGGTGTTTGCATGTCGCCATACAGCTGGCCCAGCCGCTTTTTAGGGCCCCCAAAGCTCATCACTACTTGCTCTAGGGCATCTTCAGCTCTTCAACCGTTAGGGAGAGAGGAGATGCACTTGCTTGATTCTGCCGATTCGTGCTAGTCGACAAGCCACGTCACATTTTCATCCTTCGCGCAAGATCGGATCCGCGGAACACAAGCAAGAGAAATAGCCGTTCCGTTGTGAGCTCAATACAAGGTCTGTAAGCGAACTGCTCGACCCAATCCGCAAGGAGGACTGGACAAATCTACAGCGGCATGTCTGAACTACAATGTAATGTGATTATGCCCTACGTGCTGTGGATGTAGAAGTTCGCTAATAACGTCTATCCTCCTAGTCCACAGCATGCACCGTCCACCAACCCGGTTGCCATTCTTCCGAATGAACAGTGCACGAACCGTTTGCCCGTCGAGCCCCGCTGCCTTACCATTCCTCACAAGGCAATATATCACATCGATCATGCTACCTCGAATTCATCAGGCAGGCCCACACTAGCTCATTGATAACTGGCGGCGTGGGTCAAGTTGCGCCGTCTATCCCGTTCAAGGTAGATCCTTCAAACGTAGATCACCTCGTGGCAGGTGTGGTGCCTGCATGCAGTAATATGTACCCTCGCTCCTCCCAAGGGGTTCACACTACCTTTTCTGCATTCTTCTTCGTTTTATTTATCTGTCGGTACTGTTCAGGAGCCGAGTCCAGGATATCGGGTCTTGTTGTCGCTCTTTGAATCTCGAACGACTTTCTATACTATAATTACTTTCGCTCTTTACGCTTCACCTTGTCTCCTATATCTTGGTTCTTTCATACTTCTGGTCTTCTGGAACCATAAAGCTCGCTCGGCAAGGGCAACAAGCTTCCAGAATGACGACCGATCACGCAGACCATGGATCGAGAGGCTCTACTGGCGTCATCGTAGCCATTGTCTCTACTTCTATCGCCTTTGTTGTACTCGGCTTGAGAATGTTCACAAGGAGTTTGATCGTTCGCAATGTTGGAGCTGAGGACTATGTTGTGCTTGTTGCCTTTGCGCTATCTGTCGCACTCACCGCTCTCATCTGTGTCGAGGTACAGCATGGCCAAGGTATGATTCTCTGATCAACGCATTCGGGACCAATGATTGTCTGACATTCCTTTCAGGTCGACATTACTCGTCAGTGTCTCCAGAGGAATTGAAACAACTCAACAAGGTCAGTCTACCGAATTACTTCAACACAATGTATACTGACCAATCTCAAGGCATTTTGGGCCAGTGTTCCAGTCTATCAAGCCAGCTTGACCTTGACCAAGATCTCGATCCTGCTTCAGTACAGACGTGTCTTTATCGGATCTGATATCCAACGCATCATTACAGGCTCAATCGGTGTCATCGTTGTCTACGGACTATGGTCTGTTTTCAGCACTGCATTCATGTGCACACCAGTTGCCTACTTCTGGAACCCCAGCATTGGCGGACACTGTCTGAGTCGTATGGGAGTGTGGTTCGCCAATGCCTCCTTGAACATCATCACCGATGTTGTAATATGCCTGATGCCAGTGCCTGTTCTGAACCGGCTGAATCTTCCACGCAAGCAGAAGTATGCACTTATTGCTGTGTTCTGCTTGGGCCTCTTCGTCTGCCTGACATCCATTCTACGGCTCAAGGCACTCTACGACATCTCGGTCTCTACTGACGTAACCTGGGACAACACTCCCGCAGCATACTGGTCCTCCTTGGAATGCAACTTCTCCGTCGTTGCCGCCTGCCTTCCCACACTTCGCAAAACGATATCGCGCTTCTTCCCTCGCTTCTTCTCTTCACATTCGAACTCGGACTCGAACCATCGATACCTCGCTTCCCGTAAACCGAAGACCAAGTCACGCACCAACAACGACACGAATGGCTTCGCCAAATTCGCCATCACATCACACGCCGCGCAGGCGGACTGGGTGCAAGGTCTGACAACACAAAATGGCGCTGCGCATGAAATATCACACAAGATCGAGATGGACAACATCAAGAACAAGACGCGACTGAGTGATGATAGCGAGGCTGGCATGACAATGGTAGAGGACGAACCTGAAGACGGCCGCATCAGAGTCATGACCACCATTGTTACTCACGAGCTGACATCCAAAACTTCCGACATGGATTTATCCATGGATCAAAGTTCGTCAACTTCGAGTCCCAAGGAGAGGCATCTCGTATGAGACCATGTTCCAGCTGGCGATCTTTCTCATGTCTTTTGTTGCATTCATTTGTTGTTCGTATACCCCCCACTCACCACAGACTACCTTGGTTTCTTTTTTATGTAATGACCACTCTGACGATCGCAATTAATGTGTTCTTCTCTTGCCCTGTTCGAATTGATGGCGTCGCTGTTGCACGCCTCACACCCATTCAACCCCAAATCGTTCTTGCCCCAGCTCTTGTGACATCCCAATCTTGCCTTCCAGGTATCGTCCGAAATTCGCGATAGCATGGTACACCGCCATCGTCCCTTCTGTCCGGACAAGATTGACATGATCATCCTCTGGTCCTATCACTCCTGTTAACAAGCTGTCTCGAAGCTCCGTCACTTTTGAGCCCATCAATCAAAGTGCTGTCAAAACATGTCGATCGAATGCTAATTGCTAGACCGACCTTTTTCTCCGCAAGAGTCATGTAATTATTCGAGTCATCAATCGCCATGTCAGAACCTTTTTGTGCCCTCGAGTCAAGCACAAAACGCACGGACGAGAAGACATGTCTTTTGGCCAACTTTTGCGTTTGCGATGTTTCTCCTGGTGGGTGTGTTGCTCGAGTGTGATCTGCAGGAGATATTGTACAGAGACATTACAACACGTGGACATGTAGTTGGGACCGGGGCTTGAGGTCTGTGGTGAACGACATGTCAATGCTCTGAAACCACTTTGTGGTTGTTATCAAAACCGGGGCATGAAGAGGGCACCAATGGTGGGAGGCACATGGATGATGAGCAGACCAATCTCCACTGAGTCTTCTTACCTTGATGGTGGTCTGCTGTCTACGTGGTGTTCTCGTCGTTGTCGTTGGCTGCCTCTGCCAAACGTTTTGATCCTGCATGTCTGGTCAGTAGACATCGGCACCCTTGGCTGGTATGGCGTCAACTGAGCAGACATCAAGACCAGTGGAGTCCTGCTTACCGACGCCAGTCTCCAAAGAGCATGATATTGCCTCCCCGTGTGCGAAAGACTGTCACAGTGCAGCTATCGAAATCCACAATACTTTCTAGTATCAAGTAAGGTCCCCGGAGAGACTCAGTCTCAAAATGTTTCCATGGCCACATTTGTAGGTTGTAAAGTATTGTGCATTTCCACAGCTACACTGCGACGTCTTTCGTGCACAGGGAGGTGGTTGGCTGCATTTGAAGGAGAAGCCGACACTTTTAAAGCAAGCACATTCCAGACAAAAGAGACATCCAGATACGAAGACCTTTAAAAAAGAGTATCATGGCATTCAAAAGGGCAAAGGCAAAACCCTATCAATCAGTGTCGTGATGACATCGTCGGGTGTCTAAGCAGAAATGATATCCCAACTTCATTCTTTGTACACTCGACCTCAAACTCTGCTGACTGCAATATCAACGTCCTTGCCCTTCAAACTATCCCCATCTCCATGTTCAGAAGCATCTTCACCCT
Source organism: Aureobasidium sp. SLJ-2021a (assembly GCA_019677095.1). Lineage (NCBI taxonomy): Eukaryota > Fungi > Ascomycota > Dothideomycetes > Dothideales > Saccotheciaceae > Aureobasidium > Aureobasidium sp. SLJ-2021a. The sequence continues at coordinate 226,540 of JAHRBU010000008.1, read as the reverse complement.
CCCGCACCTCACCACCATGCAAAGTCTCCACAAACAACCTCCTCTTCGGCATCAAATACCTGACATCCACAAACCTCAACACGCAAGTCATACAAACAACCACAAGCCACAACGCCAACGCAGTCTGCCAGCCAACACGATAATACGGCGCTTCCCTAGCCGGCCAGATCAAAATCCCCGACCACGCCGAAACAGCATAATAGCCAGCCACACTGGTACCCACGATCAGGGATCTGGCTTCGGGGTCTTGGGGTATGAGTTCGCTGAGCCAGGAGAAGATCAGCGGTGCCGTGCCTAGAGAGAAGTAGGAGATAAAGTATGCAGCGTAGGCGGCTGAGAGGGGGATGCCGGAGGGATTGCTTTTCCAAAGTGTCATTGTGATTGCGGGGATCAGGCCTATGAGGGCTTGGGCGATGATCAGGATCCAGCGGGTGCGGAGGGTGTCGGAGAGGATGGCCCAGATCCAGACGAAGGCTACGGCGATGCCGCCGCCTGCGATGGGAATGATGTTGATTTGTTCGGTGGTCCTGTGGACGCTGTTAGTTTGGCCGCTGACTGCACTGTGGAACATGTAACTTGCCAGCGCTTTGATCCATCGGGGTTGGTGAGAGCTTTCAGGAAGAGATTGAAGTATTGGTAGCCTCCTTGAGCGTGGACAGTGGCAATGTATAATGCTGCAATAAAGTATAGTGTCCAGCCAGAGAATGCACGTTTAGTGCCTGCCCAAGACAGCTTTTTGGGCTCTGCTCTACCGTGTCTAGCAAGCCGTTCCATAGCAAGCTCTTGGTCAATCCTCTTGAACCAGAAAGCTCTAGGGTTGGGATTGTTGGGTACGTCCGGCAGCATGAAGAAACCCAGGATACCCCAAACCACCGTCATGATGGCATCTGAAGAATAATCAACACTCAAACACACCTTTCAGAAATGGAACTTGAGAAACTTACTAATCACAAAGAGCCACCGCCAGCCGGATAACCCTTTGCCTTCAAGTGTAGCGATGATGGCAGCTTGCAACGCACCAGACATCATATATCCCAACGTTTGACAAGACTGATAAAAGCCCATTCTCTTCGCAAGCTCCATGGGCGTGTACCAATGCATGAGCAACGTCATCATTCCGGGCCAAGCGCTGCTCTCACACAGCCCCAGAAAGACTCGCAGAACATAGACGTGTTTTGCATTCTTTGCTAATGCCATCAATCCTGTAATGACACCCCATGTAATTTCTAGTCCAGTGAGCCAGTAGCTGGGTCGCACGTATGTCATGATGGCCTGTGAGGGTATGAGCATAAGGCAGTAGGCGATGTTGAAGTATGTGGTGAAATAGTTGAGTTCGTTTCCATAGAGATTCAGATCCTCCTTCATGCCAGAGACGTATGCATTGTTGATGTTCTGTTGATCCAAATATCTGGTATGGCGGTTAGCTTTTCCATGTTTGCACCTTCTGGCAGAGTTGGCACATGTCTTACTTGATGACTTGACTGATGCATCCGAATGTAAGAAGGAACATGTCCAGTCTTCTGACCAAGGCTTTTTCTTCTGCAGACCGATGTTCCAGCTGTATAACCGGCTTTGCCTTCCTGAATATAGTTGATAAGCCCATTGTGTGTGCCAGAGAATTTCTGATCGATTAAACCGAGAAACACTCAATTTGCTCTACGACTTGGATATATCGAAGATTAGGAAGATGTTATAACCTTTTTGATAAAGCACCATCAGGCCGTCTTGAAGATTGCAGCAGAGGAGTGATAGGCGAGGCATCTTCTGTGCCACAAGGATCTTGATAAGACATGGCTGTCCTTGTGATACCGCATATCACACCCGTGAGGTTACTCTGCTCTGTGGTAGCCAACTGCCTGCAGTATCTTTGTATCAAAGAAGGAAGAGGGGTTGTTGCATGGTGGAAGGACAAGCATGTCTTGGCAGGTGCGATCGCCACCAATCATCCTTTATCATCGACTTGAACATCTTCGGCCACCGGCCAAGGCAAGATAGGCATATGATAAAACAGAGGTTGGCCATCGAAAAGTCACGAGATTACAAAGAAAAGATACATGATATCAAGGTATGACGAAGACACCTTGACCTAGTCAACGGCGAAACAACTATCTATCGAACAGACGACCTATATATTTCCAAGCGGTCCAGCTCTTCTGAAACGACCAAACTCTCAAACATGCCATCCGCACAGCTCGCAACACCTCCTACCACCCCTCCTGCTCTGGAGCTTTCTCTCCCTCTACCTTCACCATGTCTATCCTACTGGCACAAAACCACCCGCGGGTTCCCCCATCTCAACGCCAACAAAAACACCCCTACACCAGAAACAGCCGACTACACAATCATCGGCTCAGGCATCTCGGGCGCCCTGACAGCCTTCTCCCTCATCTCGTCCGGTATCCCCGGCAACAAGATCCTCATCCTCGAAGCCAGAGAAGCGATATCAGGGGCTTCGGGCAGGAATGCCGGACACGTTCGTCCCGATGCGTTTCGGGGCTATGCTGCCTACGCAGCTGTCCATGGACCCGAGCAAGCCAAGAAAATCATTGTAGAGGAGAGGAAAGTGTTGCGTGTTGTTGATGAGTTTGTGCGCAGATATGACGTTCCTTGTGATTTTGAGCTTACGACCACGTTTGATGTGTGTTTGACGCACGAGTTTGCTGGGTATGAGGCCGAGAGCTTTGAGGCGTATAAAGCGGCTGGGGGAGATGTGTCGCATGTGCGGTTCTATGAGGGCGAGGAGGCTAAGAGAAGAACCCGAGTTCCTGAGGCTGTTGCTGCGTATGAGTGGCCCGCTGGGTCTAGTCATCCCGCCAAATTGGCACAGTGGCTGTTGAGCAGTGTCATTGAAAAGGGAGCACAGCTGTGGACGCACTGTCCTGCGATTGCGGTGACTGAGTCGAAGCTTCCAGGGTATCGGTGGGATGTGTGCACGCCGCGAGGAATTGTTGCGACCCAGACGATGGTGCACACCACCAATGCATATGCAGCAGCATTGCTCCCTCACCTCAATGGCTACATAACGCCGAACCGAGCACAAGCGCATTCGCTAGTACCAACCTCTGCCTTCAGCGCCGAGCACGCACTCACCAGCACCATGTCCCTCAGATACAGCCTCCACCATTTCTACTCCATTATTCAGAGAAAGGGCGACGGAACCATCATCCTCGGAGTCTCTAGATCGAATCCCGAGCTCAGTGCAGAAACGTTGGCGATGCGAGAGAGTTTCGACGATGGTGCTTTCAGCCAAGAGATCGTCGACGACGCATTGAAGCGCTTTGGGATCATGTTTCCAGAGAATTGCGCAAGGAGCGAAAGTCATGGCGAAGGACTGGACCACGCGTGGACTGGAATCATCGCCATGACCCCTGACTCAGTTCCGTATGTTGGCGCCATTGAGGAGTTGCCTGGACAGTATATCTGTGCTGGATTTAATGGACACGGGTAAGTGTTTGCGACTCTTCCTTGAGAAACAGTTGTTGACAAATCTTAGAATGGCGAGAATCTTCACTTGCGCGCCGGGGGTAGCTAAATTGATGCTGGGCGGTTCGTGGGAGGAAACGGGATTGCCAGAGTGTTTTCAATACGGCAAGAGGAGGCTGGTAAAGGCTGCGCGTAAAGGACAGAAAGGAAGTGTCTGGTAGATTAAACAGTAGTTGTGCCAGTGAGCCCAAGAAACAAGCAGATGTGTAGTCGTCTTCTACGTGTTTGCTCGCGTGAGAGTGCCAGCAGTGAACGATTCGCAGATCTTGCAAGCGGTCTCGTTGTCTTCACAGGTCAGACAGTGCTAGTGTCATATTGATGCGGAATTGGAGAACTGTCGGACGGTGGGATGGCGCAGCGGTCAAGTTGAGCTCGTTGCTCCTACCCTGTGAGCCAGAGCCCACCTGTTCGAATCGGCTCATCGCCAGCCGATAAAATAATGATGAAAGGAAAGCGCGTGCGTTAGTACTTACTCTTCCCCCCTGAGCGCCTGGGGGTTTCTGTTTTGCATATCCTGTGCTCAAACCGAGATGAATACCTTTTTGCGCCACCTGTTACATTGTATGGATAGCAGTTAGTCTCGTGTCAACCAGCTGTTCATTCTCTCTCCCATGGCACTCGCAATACTTTTGAAATGTGAGAAGCTGAGATTAGAAAGTCATGATTTGAATTGTTCAAAGAAAAGCGCTTTGAGGATTGGTATTTTGTACAAGGAAACAAGCGGACTCGGGCAGCTTAGTTGTGCGCCTGGGTCTTGGGGGTGTGGGTGTCGCGCTCGTAGTAAGCCCATTGGCCCTGGTTGGGCGACTCCTCGAGGTCCTCCCAGACCTTGCTCTTGTACATTTGGTCGACGAGGGCGGTCTCGGCCTCTGCGACGAGGATGATCTCCTCGATCAGGCCAGCCTGGATCTGTTGCTCGATGGTGTTGACCCTGGGGGGCATGTTAGTGGGTGTGATTTCGAGACGTGTAGAAGATGGACTCACTGTTCGGCAGTAAGAGGAGGCTCGGGCTCAATGCGAGGAATCATCTCATTGTCTGCTTGGGGGTCTGCCATGAAAGATTGCTCCTGGTGGGCCTTGTGGGACTGGATTCTGGGGCCCTCGGGCTCTTGCTTTTGGATGGGCTCATCCTCGTAGTCCTCGGACTCCATACCCTTGAGGGCAGACTCGTTGTAGACAATGTTGACCTCGTTCCTGCTGGCGGACGAAGCGATTGAGCGGAAGGCGTTGGGGTGGGCCTCGACGACACTCTTGACGCGAGCCTGCCATTCCTCCAGACCTTCGGGCTTGACGGACTCGACGATTGACAGACGGTGCTTGGTGAGAGCCTCGACGGACTGGCGGTAGACGGAGTGCTCGGGGAACTGCTTCAGCTTGTCCAGGGTCGAGTTGTAAAGGTAGAGGAGGGTGGAGCGAGGGGCGGCGTGGGTCAAGACACCGGTGAGACCAGTGGGGGCGCCGGGGGTGAGGAAGCGCGAGGCTTGTGCGAGCAATCGGGAGGAGGCTCTCATTGTGGCGTGGTGGATGTGATGGGCTACCAAGTCGATTCAAGATTCAAGACGTCAAGACCCGACGCCCGCCCTCTCCAATGCTGACCACGCGGGCAAACAGCCAAACAAACGTGCCAAGCGGCCTCCGCAAGTCTGGCCTGGGCATTGGTCTGGTCTGATCTGTCTCCTATTATTGACTTTGAAGCTCCGATGCTCTGACGACCCGGACATCTATCTGTCTGTCGCTCCCTCGCCCAACACTCGGTTCTACTCTGGATACTTGGGTCCCTCCCGTCGCACCTTCCCCAAGCTGAGCAGATAGGCCGTCTTGCTCCTACGAACCTTCCGTACCCTCCCATCTACCCCGGCCTAGAGTGCCAGCGGGCCTCCCATAATCATGCGATCGCTATTGATATCGCCCTTGATCGCTCTGTCGTTCGCCGCCTCCGTCTTTGCTGCTCCCCCGATCAAGAACGATGCGCCCGCTCTCCCTCCGCCAAACTTCGCCCGCGATGCTATCTTGAATGTAGCGAGAGATGCGCCCGATGCTCCAGCATCACCCGCAAAGGATCCCGAAGTCAAGGGCGAAACAAAGAAAGATGCCGTCACCGATGGTGCAGACTCTGGTCCCAAGGGTACCGTCTTCAATGGTGTCAGCGTCCCTCCCATCACCGAGCTCAGCGGAACAACCCTCGACAAGGACATTGAAACAGGCACGTGGCTAGTCGAGTTCTTTTCGCCCTACTGCCATCACTGCAAAGCCTTTGCGCCGACATGGCAGACCCTCCACGAGTTTTACTACACTTCGGACCCTCTCCCTGCTTCCACCAAGGACTCGTCCGACTCTCTCAACTCCTTTACCCGCTACTACGATTTCAAATTCGCCAAGCTCGACTGTGTCGCTTTTGGCTCCGCCTGCTCGGATAAGAGCATCACCTCATTCCCGACCGTTGTTCAGTTCAAGGATGGCAAAGAAGTCGACCGCAAGGTCGGTGCCTTGGCCATGAAAGATGAGGTCAAGTGGATTGAGAGTATGCTTGAGACCATAAAGCCTGGTTCGAGACAAAAGGACGGCCCCAAGCTTCCCAAAGTTGGAGCCACCTCTTCGCCAGACTTCAAGGGCGCCGCTGTTGTTGGTCCTGCCAAGGAAGCTGATGTTATCGCTGAAGCTACCAAGTCTACCACTTCGTCTACCCCGACCAAATCGCTGCTCAAGGCAACCAAGATTGCAAAGGAAACTCCCAACCCTGCCGGAACTTCGGTCCCCCTGACTGCCGAAAGCTTCCAGCAAAAGGTCACGACCACCCACGACCCCTGGTTCATCAAGTTCTACGCTCCTTGGTGTCACCACTGTCAAGCCATGGCTCCCAGCTGGCACGCCATGGCACGCGACATGAAGGCCAAGTTGAATGTTGGCGAGGTCAACTGTGAGGTTGAGCGTCGCCTGTGCAAGGATGTCAACGTCAAGGGCTACCCCACCTTGATCTACTTCCAGGCTGGCGAGCGTATCGAGTATGAAGGTCTCCGTGGTCTCGGTGACCTCATCAGCTATGCAAACAAAGCCGTCTCGGCCGGTGATGGCGTTGTTGATGTTGATGCTGCTGCATTCGAAGCTCTCGAGAAGGACGAGGAGGTCATTTTCCTCTACTTTTACGATCATGCGACCACCAGCGAGGACTTCCAAGCTCTCGAGCGATTGTTGCTGAGTCTGATTGGCCACGCCAAGCTGGTCAAGACCAAGGATCCCGCTCTTGCTGCTAGATACAAGATTTCAACCTGGCCTCGTTTGATTGTATCCAGGGATGGCAAGCCGACTTACTACACTCCTCTGTCTCCCAGGGATATGCGTGACTTCCGCAAGGTCTTGGGCTGGATGCAGGTCAACTGGCTACCCATTGTGCCCGAATTGACATCTTCCAACGCTCGCGATATCATGGACCACAGACTGGTTGTGCTGGCCATTTTGAGCCGTGAGCGCAAGGAAGACTTTGTCATCGCAAGACGTGAACTCAAGAGTGCCGCGCTGGAGTGGATTGACAAGGAGATTCAAGCCTTCCAACTGGAAAGACAGGAGTATCGTGATGCCAAGCAACTACGTATCGAAGAGGCCGAGGACCGTAACGACCAGCACGGGCTGCGGGCGGCCAAGCAAATCCCAATCGACATGGACAAAATTGACCGAAAAAAGGTTGGTTTTGCTTGGGTCGATGGAGTTTTCTGGGAACGTTGGCTCAAGACGACATTCGGCATTGATGTAAAGGATGGAGAGAAGGTCGTTATCAACGACGAAGATGTAAGTTTTGGATGATCTGATCAGAGCGAAGATGTGAATACTGATTTTTGGTGACAGAACCAACGTTACTGGGATCTCACGACAACCGGCAACCCTATTGTGCCATCCCGTGTGTCCATCCTTGAGACACTGCCCAAGGTGGTGGCATCCCCACCAAAGATTAGCCCCAAGCACAAGAACTCGTTCTTCGGGCACCTGATCTGGACAGTACGTAGTGGCATGTCTGCACACCCTCTCATAACACTCGGATTGGTGATTGGCATGCTTGTTGGAGCCAGCATCTGGGGCAGAGGACTAATTAGAAGGGGAAAGGCATTTGGCAACACGGGGTCTTTCTTCACCGTGGGCGGCAACGAGAAGGATGGGCTACTGGGAGGAGCGGCCACTGGAGGCAAGGTGGATTGAGTTGGTCAAGATTTTCTGTTTCTACATTCAAAAGGATATTAGCCTGTTCCAGTTCTCTAATATAATCTCCATGTCAAACAAGTAACGACGGTGGAGTTGCGGAGGTGAATGCGGAGGACGTCTTGGCGAACTCGCGAAGGTCAGAGGGCGATGCGGTTGCAACCATGATTAGACATTCTACATAGCATTTTCAGTTTGCGTGCGGCATGATGAGAGGTCAATTGCAGTGGTCTCGAGCGCAGGCAGCACGGAGGACTGCCCAGTTCCATGCGCGACCCGCCTTCCGACACTCGCAACAAGTACGCCATGCATCGACGGAGCTCAAGCAAGAGGTCGCCCGCAACGAGAAGGTTGGAGACGCGCGCTCGGCTCTCTCCCGCGTCAAGAACCTGCTACTCGGCACCTCGATCGTCGCTGTTCTCGGATTCGGATACCTCTATGTCACCGACACACGAGCAACCTTCCACCAATGGCTCGTACCGCGCGTGCTGCGCACCCTGTTCGCCGACGCCGAGGACGCCCACAAGATCAGCAACAGGACGCTCAAGGCCTTGTACTCGGTCGGTTTGCACCCTCGTGAAAGAGGCAACCCGGATATCAACGGAGACTTGAAGGTCGACGTGTTTGGACATGTCTTGGACAACCCCATTGGAACGTCTGCTGGTCTGGACAAGAACGCCGACATCCCCGATGTGGTCCTAGGCTTCGGCGCTGGTATTGTCGAGGTTGGTGGTATCACGCCTCGCCCGCAGGAGGGCAACCCCAAGCCTCGTGTCTGGCGTATCCCCTCGCAGAACGCCCTCATCAACCGCTACGGTCTCAACTCCGAAGGTGCCGACAGCGTTGCTACTCGCCTTCGCCAGCGATTGCGCGAGTTTGCATATGCCCTCGGTCTCGGTCTTGACTCCGTGGCCGAGCAGTCTGTCTTGGATGGTCACGCTGGCGTGCCCCCTGGCAGTCAGATGCCCGGCCGCCTGCTCGCCGTTCAGATTGCCAAGATGAAGGAAACCCCCGACAACGATATCGATGCCATCGCTCAAGATTACGTCTACTGTGTCAATCAGCTTGCCAAGTATGCTGATATCCTCGTCGTCAACGTCTCGTCACCAAACACCCCTGGTCTCCGTAACTTGCAGCAGGCCGCTCCTTTGACCAAGATCCTGACTGCTGTCGTCGACGCTGCTCAAGCGGCTGACCGCAAGACCAAGCCTGCCGTCATGGTCAAGGTTTCTCCCGACGAGGATAGCGAAGAGCAAGTCAGTGGCATCTGTGGTGCTGTTTGGGCCAGTGGCGTCGACGGTATCATTGTCGGAAACACCACCAAGAAGCGCCCTGACGCACTACCCACTGGTTACCTACTCCCCCAGAACGAGCAGAGTATCATGCTCGAGACTGGTGGTTACTCTGGTCCCCAACTGTTCGAACGCACCGTTTCCCTGGTCAAAAAGTACAGAACAGCACTGGACAAGGGGCCCAACGAGGCCAAATCCGAGTTAAAGTCCGAGCCCAAGAAAATCGAAGCGCCCAAGCAACCAGAAAAGTCCGAATTCCAGCTCGAGACCGAGGCCATGAAGGAGAAAATCAGACAGCAACTGCAACAAAAGTCTGACTCGACTACAAGTGCCGCCCCCAACAGTCTGGATGCCGAAACCAAGTCCTCGATCGAAGCAAGCGTGGAACGCGACCTCAAGAACCTGAAGCCGAAGACCGAAGCCGCCGACAAGGACAGCCGCAACCAATCCATCATCCAAATCCCCGACCAACACATCCCATTCCCGGGGCCCTCGTCCTCTTCCACCACAACCGCCGCAGAAACAATCGCCGCAGACAAGATGCTCACCTCCAACTCCAACCCTGCATCCTCCGCCACCTCCACACCCGCAAAAAAGACACCACTCGCCACACCGGCCTCCCTCGACACCAACAACAAGGAAAAAGTAATCTTCGCCACCGGCGGCATCACAAACGGCAAGCAAGCCCTGGAAGTCTTGAACGCAGGCGCCAGCGTCGCCATGGTGTATACCGCAATGGTGTACGGAGGTGCGGGCACCATCACCAGGATCAAACAAGAGATGCGCGAGGAGATTTATGGGTTGGAGGCGCAGTTGCCTTCGTCTGCTGCTAAGGGTGAGAGGTGAGGTGAGGATAGTTGACTGGATATCGATGATAGAGTACATTGGACGAGTTCCGCCTTGTTAGGGGGCTGGATCAATGGAAAACCGGAATGCTCTGTACAGTACAGTATACAAAACTTCCTTTTCTTTTTCTTTTTCTTTCCTTTCACAAACATGCCAAATACATTCTCTCGCCTTTCAAAGCTTTCTTTTTCAGTGGAATACCCCACTTCACTCCTCTCCACTCTACCAACTTTGCTCACTCACTTCCAACCCCAATCGATCTGAACTACAAGTGCCCGAGGAATGTGATATGATGTTGATGTTTTGAGTAGAGTACTGTATACAGACAAAACCCATTAATTCCCCCGCATCCAACAAACAATCTCGCAACACCAAAACATGCATCGTACGAGGTACTCTTACCATCAATGAAACACCGGTTGTAGATTGGCAAAACAACCTCCATGAGAACCAAAGGCAAAGGCAAAGGATTGTTATAACCAACTCTCTAACCAAGGCCCTTGAAGGATATCATATAGTATAGAACCGAGTTCACCCAGCCAACTAAACAGACGCCCTACACTACACCATCACCAGTAGACAAAACACCATTGAACAAAAAGAGGGGAGTCAGAGTCAAACACCAAACAACACGAAAAAGCACAAGTCAGAAAAAAAAAAAAAAAAAACATCTCAAGGCAAAAAAAAAAAACCACAAACATTAAAAAAATTTTCCATCTTTTGAATCTAATTCTCTCTTTTGCAAAAGAACAAAAAACCGTCAATCCTGACAGCTCCGAGTGATCCTGACAAGATGAAAAGCGAGAGAAGGATGAGAAAATTAAAAGGAAAAAAAAAAATCTCTTTTGATTCTTCCAGACAAAAAAAAAACTCCACATCACTCCATCGCTAGAGAAGAAAAAAGAAAAGAAAAAGATCCAAAAGAGAGGGCTTTTGCCGTGTCCAAACAAGACAAATCCCTAACGGTGAAGAGGAGAAGAGTAAAGAACAAACTGCAAGATGCAAGATGCAAAAAAGAAAAGGGCAAGAAAACGGGGTATAGTACGACAAGCCAAGGCTTCAAGGCAAAAGCGAGGTAGCTACTAAGAAGGAAAATGGGTATTGGGGGTATAGCGAATCTGGCGTTCAAGTTGGCTGTGTTGGGTACTAGCGAGCGTGATAAAAGAAAAGAGACGAAAAAAAGAAGAAAAAAAAAAACAGAAAGTGGAGATGCAAGAGAGCAGCAAACACGAGATTGGGCTGCAGGTTGTGGTGGGTAGGTAGATCAGATCGAGGTTCATGTATTGTGCTCTTCGTCAACACTCAAGCCCATCATGGACGGTATAGGCTTGCGCTTTGTGCGTGTTTGTGGGCGAGGCAGGCCTTGTACTGCCCTAGGCTCCTTCATAAGTGTGGTGTCCAATTTCGCCGGGATCCTACTAACGACCTGACGATAGTCACCAGGGAAGCGAGAGTTGGGTGCTGCAGTCGATGCAGAACGCCACAGGTGCTCTGAAGTGTCGAACAACCAAGAGGTGTTGTGCTTGGAGAAAATGGAACCACGCCCTCTGTTTCGCTTGGCGAGGATGATCTCGTCAAACAGCTTGATGGATGGATTCTCGGCACGGGTGGACTCGCGCTCATGGATGAACTCGTTAAACATTTGGGTCTCGCGCATCATCGTGATGTATTCGGTCGCTTCGCCAGGTACACTGCGAATGAATTGATCCATGTTGAAGTGATATACCATGCCTGCTTTTCTGCGCTCGCCTGACGCGGGGTGCATGAAGCGCCGGTAAGTGTAGAGAAGCGAGGCAAAACAGCGAACAAAGACGGCGCGCACGGCTTCAGGGCGGAAAGCCAGAGGACAAACGACCGAAATCTGGTGGAGGCAGCGTGGGTGTACGCTGGTGTTGCACCCACCGCAACGGTAAACACCGTCGTCGCATTTGTCGTCGCAGATGCTACAGTACGTCTTGTCTTCACGTGGGCGCCAGACCAGGCAGTGACCCTCGACCCATTTGGTAGTTTCGGTATCGCGAGGGCAAGAAGGCTGAACGGCATTTGGCATGATGGTAGAAGCGGCGAGGGTGGATGGTGCGTAGACAGAGGGCGCATAACCGGCAGAGTTCGCTAGAGTCGATGTTGACATGCTGCTGTTATGGCTGACGAAAGGTTGACTGCCATTAGCAGCGCTAGGTCTTCTCAAGTTTGCCATACGATCGAATCCGAAGGAAGAATTACGCCTGCTTGCTACATCAAAATGTCCAGAGCGCTTCTCACGGAGAGACGTTTGCATGCTGTAGCCTGAATCGTTGCGAGAGACGGGAGTTGTGGGGAAGGTTTGCGACAATGGAGAAGGGATGGTGGGAGATGGCGGAGATCTGGTAGATGAGGATCGGCGGTCTTCTCTCGTGGTTGAGCCTGTTGACGGGCGGTCGCTTCCTCGCGAGGTAGTTCTAAAGTTGAGGAAGGCATTGAGGATGACATTGCGACTTTGCGTAGGCACAGGCATTTCCGAAAAAGCGGCAGAGTTGGCACCAACCAAAGATGCCAAACTCGAAGGGGTGGCTCTTTGGCTGTAGATCTGAGGGTTCTCGGAAGAAAAGGCGTCGTTCGGGAAAGTCTCGACGGCGTATGAGGGAGGACCGACCGGCACACCATAACGTGTGTGGTGGGGTGCGACTACCTGTAGCGAAGCGATGAGCTTTCTGCGTTGCTGGCGAGGCAGGAGCGTTGGTCTAGTCGTGCTTTCGATTGTGTCCTGATCCAGATCCACCAGGACAAAGTCATCATCTGGAAATTCAAGGTTTTCATATCTTCTCTCTACACCAACAATGTAAGGGCAAGGGGCTTCCAGAGCCTGGATCAAACGTGCTGGGAGAACAGGGATAAAAACTCCAGCCCACTTCAGAGGGTAGATCAGACTGGTAATGGCAGCGCTCGCAAGATGCAGCATAGATGTGTGTGATGAGAGCAAAATGATGCGTGATTCGGACAAGACGTACTCGAACAAGGTGACAATGTTGTTGAGGGAAAGAGATCGGAAGAGAGCGTAAATGTCGGCGTTTCGTGAACCAGGAATCTCATTCTCGGCCTCTTTCCTGGCGTACAAGCGCAATTCACGGATAGCGACCTCGATCTGGGTGCTGGAAGACATGGGACTTGGGGCCTCGACGCACAAGTTGACGACGTATCGTTCGAGCGGTTGCCACATGCCGGTTTTGGGAGAGCTTGGAGGCACGCGAAGTATAGCACCGTTCGTCATGGGCGTGACAATGGCCTTGAGCCACTCTTTCCAGAAACTCGTCATGGCCCCGTCTTTGCCGAGCACTCCATAGCATCGCGGGATCCAGAAGCCACTCTCGCCATCGGTCAGACCTTCAATCTTGGAAGCAGCTCCATGTCGCACGGGGCGCAACAGATCGGCCATGAGAGAGATTTTCTCCTCGACTGCACTGATTTGCTCATCGAGCGTCTCTCTCTCGGCCGAGCCTTGGGCAGCGTTGGGTAGTTCGGCCAGCAGTCTGGAGAGTTTTGCTCTTTCGCCTGCCAGACGTTCTCCCAAGCTGCTCGCTAGTTCCCTCTCTTCATCGCTCATGTTTGCCTTTCGCCATGCTTCGCACTGTCGCTCGAGCTCGATCGACGCCGATTCGTTCAACGGCATCCACACTGTAACACAGATGGCATGCAGCTTGGAACCGTCTCCTGTTGTCATGGCAAAGCCGTGCCAGGTCGATCTCGGTCGCTCGTCGGACGAAACGACGACGACGTCGTTGGGAAAGGCAAACATGGGAACGTAGTCGGGGAAAGGGCATCGTCGCTTCATCTCGTCGTCTTGTGCTCTCGGGGGGTATCGGTCAAGCAGAACGGGTTCGTATCGTCGTTTCAGGGGGTGCATGTCGGGGGAGGCTTTGAAGGGTTTCGGCGTGGGAATGACAGATTTGTAGCCGCTCAGTCGTTTGGAGGTGCGTGTAGAAGCTAGCGAAGTCCGGTCAGCCGGTTGGCTTGTCGATGTGCTGGAATACTCACGTTGTCTCGATAGCGAGACCGAGGGTTGTCTCTTCATACTGTTCATGGTTGACAAGCGCCTCCTCAGCCCTCCGATGCCGCCCTTTTGTGCCGCTGCGTTGTTTGCTGCATCTTCCGAGCTTGTGATGCGCACTGTTCTCGGTCTAGGCTTTGGTGTTCGCGAGGTTTGCGGCACAACCGCTCCTGCCTGTACCTGGATCTCCTCCAGAAAGTTCTCTCTCTCCGAAGCAAACTTGCGAAGCGCAATCTCAAAGTCCTCGTCGCTGAGACCGGGAGCTTCTGTTTGTAGACCCTTGATTGTCGCACTGCTGCGGTTGCTGGGCGTTGGTTTGAATTCACCAGGACCAATGACACTGCTAATGCTCTTGCGCGCTTCCCAGCTATAGCGAGACGACCCCCTTTTGGTTCTGTCTGTGCTGGGCGAGCCCGGTGTCGAAGGCCTGGGCGATGTGATGCTGTCTGTCTCGAGGGCAATGTCCTCCTCAATCGTCTCGTCTACCGGCGGCGGAGAAGCGGCAGCGTTTTCTCGTTCGTCGTAGATCTGCGTCGACTCTATGCCGGATATGAAGAAGTAGTCGGCTAGCGGCACCGAAGTCGAGTCCTTGGTGGGTGCCATGTGTAATTATGCTGAGTTGTTGTGTGGGGGTGTGTGTGGTGTGGTATATTATTCCATTGATCGAAGGGGTACGTCGTGGGAGAGGTGGGATATCCAAAAGGAGTGACTGTGGATTGGCGGTAGACGATGCTTCAGTTCCAGGGGTTCGCGAGGCTTTCGTGACGGACAACGGTCGTCGTGAGGAGAAAAAGTTACGGTTGAGTTTGTTGAGCGGGATGCTCGCAGGAAAGCTGGCAGTGGCTTTTGCGAGTTCAAGCTTCTGGAACAACAGACAAAGACAAAAGACGACACGAAGGGGGGTTCGCGAGTGCTAATATCCAAGCCGTGTGCAAAAGCGACCGAAACTCCTGACGATCCTTGACGTGGTTCGCAGGCCGTCAAACGGTCTCTGTTTCGAAAAAAAAAGGTCGAGCAGGTGTGGCAGTTGTGGAAGCACAAGGCACGACGGTTTCCCTGAATGCCGGGTGGTTTATGCTGCTCGCCCGCTGCCCGCCGCTACATATTATCCTGGATCCATCACTTCCAAGGGCACACTACAGCCAAGGGAACAAGAGAGTTCGGCCTGTCTGTGCGCTACTTGGCCGCGCTGGAACGGAACTCCTTTGACCACGACACGATTCCACCCTGACGCCGTCTTCGATTCCTGATAGATTGCAAACGCGTCTTCTTGAGGCGAGCTATCCACGCCTAAGCGCGCGCGCACTCGCGAAGGATTGCATCCTCGTCTTGCTACACACCCTCAACCCGCTCCGTCGCAGCGTGTCCACACTGATACAAGTATAGCAGCATCGTGTCGCGAGGCCGTGTCCCGAACCTGTCCAGCACTTTACTTTTCTCCTATGTTTTGGCCAGGCCAAGCGGTCCGCTAACCACGAATACGGCCTTTTAGTGGTCCTCTACCCCGTTTCGGTCAGACCCTTTCTTCCCTTCTCCACTTGTTGCTGCACACGCGATCGGCAATAATAAACATCCATTCTTTGCACGCCGCAATTTCCTAGGAGCCCGTCATTGTGCGCCTCGTCGTACCTCCCTGCTGCAATGCTCTATCAGAGACAAGAGTTATGTGTGATTGATTTTACGCGCCCCTCCCGCGCCCCCCCCTTGAACCTACGCAGACTACCTAGGTAAGCAGTGAGCACACGTGAATTTTCGGCTGGCCTGAACTCTCAAAAGCACAACCGATCTGCGGAGGGTGCCCCTCATGTTTCAAGCTAGCACGACTCCCACTCTGCCAACGAATAACTTGACAAACTTCTCCGCAATCATGCTCGACGCAGAAATGCGATGCGTATCTGTACCACAGTTTCGAAAGCGCCTCAGTGTGGCTGCTAACCCTTCTCGCCGTGTGCAATCACCACGGTCCAAGGCTCGAGCCCGTCTGGGCTGACTGAACCTGACTCTGTTTTATTTCTGTCTCGCGGCTAGTCGGCAACCACAACCAGCCATGAACCCTGGACGGCTGAGACAAATCTGTAGCACTCCGAGGACTGAGTCAACCACGCCTCTCCCGACGTCTCATCCATTCAGTCCGCCGAGTATGATGCGAATAGACTTTGCGTAATAATCAAACCCAAGGGCCATCGTCATCACCTGGCTCGACTGGCTAGCCAACCTGTGGTCAAGCTGCCCTTTTCCCCCATTGGGCTTCTCCAGTCGACGTGGAGCTGCGCGAGGACCGTCCTGCCATTCTTCTCATCCAGCTGCTCGCCCTGTATTTGTTGGAGAGTAAAGGCAACTTGCATGACGTCCTGAGGATTCAATATCGGCCTGTCGTCAGCCTCATTCCAGTTCAGGCTCCTGCTTGTCAGGCCTTGAGCCGTGCTAACAGTGACTTTCTCCAAGACGACCGATTTCTCGGTAAGATTCTCGAGCTGAGCTTCTAATACAAATCTGCGCGAGTCTGGCGCATCCTTTTTGGCTGCGAGATCGCCTACCTTTGTCCTTACGCCCAGTGCAGGCTGTGCGACAAATTGATACAGTTTTCTGAACGTCCGCTTGTTCGTGGCGTCATCTCGCGTTTCTTGATAGGTGACGGTGACAGCCAGGACGTGAGGGCCGTCTTCGCGCAGCTCATGCCGTACAATCCGCTTCAATGTTTGTGCCGGTTGTATATTCTGTTCCTCTGCAGCATCTGGACCTTCCAGTGGCAACGCAATGCTCCCGCTCGGGACTTGAAGTTCGGCACTTAGTTGGACATCTCGTACGACGACAGGAGATGAAGGCGGCAGTTCGTTGTTCGCGCACAAGGTGCATGAGAACACGGTGCCCACATAGGCAGCGCCAAACGCAGGAGGCAGTGCCAGTAACGGTGACAGCGGAAACGTATCTGCTGGCGCGGCAGGGTATGGTAGCGATGCTTTTGCGATGGGATCGGTGCCGGGAAGCGTATGCGCCGGTGACAGCGATGGATGCGATAGCCTGCGTGAGCGAAGAGAAACTCCTGTCAGCAAGCAGCTCCCCCGACATAGCACCAGAGCCTGGCTGCTGTTCATTTACCTCAACACCTTCAGACTGATGCTATGCGGAGACGCGCCGGCACCAGCGACACTTCCAGCACGCGCTTGAGCCATATTCTGTCTTCAGGCCAGACAGCGGGTTGCGGCGGGCCTAACGAGAAGGAAGATTCGGAGTCAGAGAGGGTTGCGAACGAGATTGCTGTCCCTTTTGCTCGTGATCGTCTTTTCAGAGAGTACGCAATAACAAGCCACGCGACGACTGTCAATGACATCCGAACGAATGGCCCAAGCTCAAGCTCTCCCTGCCCTGCTGCTGAACCCCTGCAACCCCGTGTTGCCTGGGCAAGTGCTTTTTTATTCACCCCTGTGATGACTCTTTCCCTCCGTACGCTCCGTCTCTCCGCTACCCTGATCTGCCATGTTTGATGTACGCCATGGTTTATCTGCACACTGCTGCCAGCGCCTCCAGACACCTGAGATTGCTGGTCGAAGATCAATTGACCTGTCAATCACATCTTGACCTTGAAGGAGGATCAACTTTGCATCCTCCACAACTATTGTCTCACATAGAACAGTCCAAAACACATCTTCCCTCTTCTCTCCGCCATTTCCATATTGACTCATCGTCTATCAAAAACCAATAGCTCTTGCCGCCCATTAAATATCATCTATAGCTTCTCGCTTTGTAATAAACACCTCTCATCGCTTTCGCTTCACAGATCGGCTTCGTTCCCTCTTTTAGCGATGCACCCCTTTTTCCAGACTTCTGCAAGCACGTTTGTGGAAAGAGAATATCTAGCCAACATCTGTATCGGGGAAGCCTTCTTTCGTTTCTGCCCCCCGTTGGAACTACACGGATCGTTCTCGTTGTTCGTCGAGTCGCAGCACAAACAGTAAGATTTGTGGCTTGTACGAATGTAGCCCCTTTCCACGTAGCATTTTTGATATCTGCCTCTATCCTCGAACGGGTTCATGCATGTTGGACGGTGTGGGTTTGGATATGTGTGGTTTGTGTCTCTTGGGTGTACCTTTTTTTCCGTTTTACGCCAAACGAGAGGGGGAGAAAAGATGGAGGGATGGCATGGCATGTACAGAGGTACTTTTTTGATAAGAACGTGCGTTCCTATTTTTGGGGTTGGTGGATATGTCTTGCTATTATTTCTCCATCTTTGATCGACAAGATATGGCTTTACAAAGATTGTTTCCTCTTTTGGGTGTGTCTTATACCAAGCATCCTACTGATCAGCGACGATGTCCATCATTGAGTATTATGAGACAAGAAAACGACACGCTACAGAAAAACATCCGTAAAGAGTAGCTCAATGACGATCTTTTGACCACATGTCTCAATCTCGGATAGCCGCAATAGTGCTTCTAACAAGCGAACATTACTTTCGAGTAAGTCTTGACTCAGATGTTGCAGATTCAGCAGTAGAATCATAGGGCAAGTAAATGATCGTGTATAAGCAGATAGGTGTGGCTTCGGCCTAATATATCACCCGCACTACGTGTATGTTTTCTGGGGCACGAATACGGACGCCATTCTTGACTGAAAACGTAGATCAACAAACACGCGTTTCCCATCACGGCAAGCAGTTACGACGATAGGTGTGCTGATCTTGTCTGCGCTGGAAAATCGAGCCTCTGTCGTTGATTCCCTCAAAGACTTTTTCTGACCCCCAGAGGTGTTGGTGGATTATCAGTCTGAACATCACTCTAGTCAGGACCAGCAAATACCGGCGACACCGATCGAGTGTTCCCTCTTTCCGCTCCACCAAAACTCTGCGGTTCAACCAAAGTGACGTTTGAACCAGGAGTTTGGGTTGTAGTCGGGATCCTCAGGGCGTTCATCTCATGCTCTTCCTCATCCCTCATCGGAGTCGTAGGTCGGGAAATCTTGCCCGCAGGCTGATCTGCAGCAGTGAGAGCATACCCTTCAGGGAACCATTCGAGCTTAGCCATTGTTTCGCTAGCCACACCGAGAGAGTGGATGTGGTTTTGAGTTCGCAAGTGGCGTTGAAGCATTTTGTCGGGTCCGTGTATCATTGTCGCGATACTGTTGGCTTTCCAGGTCGGTATGCGGGCTTTGTGTGCGTCTACGATCGAGAGTATGAAGAAGATAGTGCCAACTGAGAAGGTGGGTGTCAATACGTGTAGACATGACTTTATGAGCTGACTTGACTTACTTGTCATCAAGGACAAAGGTAGTGCTAGAAAAGCCCAACGGACTTGATAGAATCTAACCCACTGCTTTGTTGTGCCTGACTTTGGCTCTGTTCCAAAACTGCGAACTGCATTGCTCATGCTTCTAGCTATGGCATCGAAGGTTGCAGTTGTATTTACCTGACTGAAAAGCGGTTGGAGAATCGGGCTGCCATAAGTGTAAAGTGCAGACTGGCCATCTTGAACAACTGCTTTGACCGTTGCATTGTCATTGTCTTGCCTGATCAATGATGTCAAAAAGTCTACTGTACTCAGTAGGGTCCTTTGCGTTATGCTGAAGTTGCCTTCGATGTTTCTTTGCAGAGCAGTAGGATCCAGAGCATAGTCGTCGCGATACAAGAACGTATCGTGATATATCGGATTTGATTCCAATGTCCCTGTATCGGCCTTGAGCCCATTGGGGTGTACGCCACTCTGATTGACGTTTGGCGAGGGCTGCCACGATCCAGGCACTTTCTGTGAAGCACTTGCCACAACTTGCTCTATCAAGACGTTGTTGACGACGGAAGAGTTGTAGACGTTGAGAGTTAGCTCTAGTCCACACTCCATGGCCGATGCATCTGCAGCATCCCAGTCTGCGCTGCCCAGAGGGTGACTGTCATCAGCCCGGATTATGGTAAATGCAGCAAGCAATGCCTGTGAAGTTTTGAAGTTGATTGTGAGCTTTGGATCAGCCACCACTGCTGCTTGAAGAACAGCGAAAGTGTTTGCTTTCCGCCAGTCTTCGTTAGTGTTTGATAGAGTCAAGTGGAGATGCTCCAGCGTCCAATCCAGCCACATGGCTGGAGATTGTGATGGTCTCATTGACGATGGTTGAACACTGGAAGATGCCCTCTTCTCTAGACCTGTAGGCGCCCGAGTCACAGTTGATTGAATCGGTGCTACCTTGGAGTTCACGGTTGATACGTCACCAAAGGCCGTTAGAACTGATAGAGGTGCTGCTGAGTACATTGGTGCCTCCGTTTCAACAGACTCCTGAGAGACATCTGTGGAAGCAGTCACAGTTGCTCGAGTCGCACTAGATCGGATCGGTGCCACCATAGAATTCAGTGTTGAGACATCTGAGAAAGCCTGTAGGGGATCTATCGTGGAATACATTGCCATCTCGGTCTCAATGTCCGACGTAGAACTTCCAGTCGAGTCAGGAGACAGCTTTGGGGTTGAAGATGATGTTATCTCGGCCGTATCTTCTGGAGCTGTCCTCTTCAGATGATCAGAGATGTCGAAGCAGGTACTGCGTATAGCTATAGATACGTATTCGGGCCACGTGCAGTTACCAAACGGGCACGTGAAGGACACATTACGATATCCATGACTTGCTGCTGCATTCAACCCGTCGTACAGGGAAGCACTGATGGCGAAATCAGGTGTGGTATCGACCTTGGGATATCTGGCTTTGTAGGTGGAAATGCATTGAGTACCACCATCGAGTCGGCTTGATCTACCGATAGTAGCACTCATGCCGTTAGTGCCTGATGGTTCCATGTCGATAAGACTTCCGTAGTCGGAGATTATTGCTTGGAGAAAAGGCTCTATCATAAAGCCAAGGGCTATGACAAGTGCTCCTGCGGAAACTAAGTGTCTAAGATGGATATTAGAGATGACATGCAATTGGGTGACTAAAGGGAACCTACTGGCCACGCATGCGCCATAGAAGCCTGAAGCTCTCAAGAGTATCACGACTCCCAGCATCGATAGCTTCGAATGTGCTCAAGGTGCCGGTTTTCTTTCGAAACCATGTCCACTTGCCCTGAGCAAGAGCAGCAGAAACCGCCATGAGGAGTGTCGACTTGAAGACCACTCCAAGCGTCGAGACAACTGTGTTGATGGAGAAGTAGAAATGCCAACTCTCGATTGGTTTGTCCTTGTAGGCGGCGAGCAAGGTGACTATGAGGACGGCGCATATCGCGCTGCAGAGAAGGAAGAACATCTCGATGTACCATGTCGTCTCTAGCCACTCGAAGGTTTTTGAGAGTCTCCCATAACGCTTGTTATCATCAACAGGGGACAGTGTGTGAACCTGGGGTTTACTCCTGACTACAGTAAGCGTCAGTCCTATGTAAGGACGTGGAGTTGTGCGTACGTTGGTTGAGACAACTGCTCAGGCGTGTTTGCTGAAGACAGAAGGGGCTCTTGCGGAGCAGCAGTAGGATGCTCTTGCGAACCTTCAGGGTTGCTGTAAATGCTAGATTGGGTTACGCTGCGAGGACGTGAGAATGATGGTACTGGAAGCGTAGGTGGTCGATTCATGGTGACAGTTGAAGTATGATTTTCAGGTGTTGTGCCTCGTCAACAGTAGGTAACAGGAAAGCAAGAACAGTATCTGGCGTCTTTGCCGCATATTTTATGGTATGTCGACTGGATTCGAGTCGTCGTTTTGCCCCGTGTCAGCAAGGCTGAGGCACCAAACTCCAACCAGTCGACAGAGGCATACTCGAGCGTTCGATAGGTTGGGTTGCAGAAGAAAGGCAGCATATTGCAACCGCGCAGTCAAAAACAACCAAGCCCACCTTGCGCCTCTTTCGTTCTCATATGTCAAGCTGTATGTACATACATGACAAAATCATAACATGTGATCAAGACCGGAGAATAACAAGGCGCTACCAGGCTGTGCCAGCAGACAGATTGCTCAAACAAGTAGGGTGCGAACGAGATAGGCAACATCAGCAAATGACTCCGCGAATCAGATTATGAGACGACCTCGAAAGGGGACGCGATGGTTATGACGGGGTGTGTACTGGCATAGACGCTCACATCCTCATTTTCCAGGCAGCTGGTGGCGTCGATCCGCATGAGAAAGGACGGTCGCTACGAGGCCCGACACACGTTGTCTATAAAGCCACCTTGCATAGCTCTAGGCGCTCTGATGCGTGTTGGTGGTGGCTGGAGGAGCGAGATGTAAGAGGTGCGTCGAGAAGGAGGTTCAACAGAAGGAAGGCGTTACCGAACGTATCGAAGACGTACTCAACAAACGTCAAGCACATGCTTCCCAACATGACAACACCACTTCAACGTACATCTGCCCTTCTCCTTCTGAACACCATTGACATCAAACGTGGCGGTCTCAGGACTCCATTCCGCCAGATCTTTGTCGTCAATATTTACATATGTTTCTGCGAACACGTGTTCCGCCATCCATCCTCGTAAACAACTCGGAAGCTTCGGCTGCTAACCGCCAAAGTACTGACGTAAACACCAACAACATTCAGAACAGGAAACCAATTCATTCGACCAGAGTTGACGTTTTCTCCTAACCAATCGAAATTATATCACAGTGTTCTCTCACCCATCGCATTATCGGATCACCAAGCTCTCGGGTGGAGGTTCTCAGCTATATAACACCGAGCCTACCTTCATTCAAACACACGATTTATGACCAACTGAGCTTGACAAGCATCTTCTACATACATCTGCTACCCAAGGCTATCTTTACACTACAGAATCATGTCAGAAAACGATCGAGCCCTTGAGGCTCACACCCAGCGGACCCAGCGCGTCGCAACTCAAGTTCGCTCTTTTCATGACAGAAAGGAACCATTCCGGATCTTCCATGGCAGTACAAGCAGCACACGAAGCCAAGAGCAGGACCGCAAGAAGATGGTCTCGACCAGCGATTTCACCGAGATATTGAGAGTTGATCCTGAAAAGCGAATCGCAATTGTCGAGCCCAACGTTTCTATGGAAAAGTTGGTCGATGCCACGTTACCATATGGGCTTGTTGCTCCTGTCATCATGGAATTCAAGAACATCACCGTCGGCGGTGGATTCAGCGGTACTTCTGGCGAGAGCAGCTCCTTCAGACACGGCGTCTTCGACAATATTGTGAATAGCATTGAGATTGTTCTGGGAAATGGAGAAATCATACGTGCTTCTCGCTCTGAAAACTCGGATTTGTTTCACGGTGCTGCAGGATCTTTCGGAACCCTGGGGGTCGTGACCGAGATCGAAGTCCAGCTAGTGGAGGCTGGCAACTTTATGGAGCTAGAGTACCATGCCATTTCCAGTGCTTCAGAAGCAGTGAAGAGCATTGAGTCCTACACGGTTGACGACAAGATTCAATATCTGGACGGCATCATGTTTTCAAAGGACAGTGGCTTGATCATCGCAGGTCGCATGGTCAACACCCTAACCCCAGGCTGCAAGATCACAAAGTACCTCTCGAGAGCCGACCCCTGGTTCTACGTCCGCGCCCAAGAGATACTCAACCATGAAATTCCATCCTCTTCCAAGCACTCTTACATCGAAGTAGTGCCCATCAAAGACTACCTCTTCCGCTTCGACAGAGGCGCCTTCTGGGGAGGTTATTACGCCTTCAAATACCACTTTGCCCCTTTCAACGGGCTGACCCGCTACCTACTCGACGATCTCATCCACACAAAGACAATGTACACTGCTCTCCACAAATCAGGTCTTGCAAACGAATTCATCGTCCAGGATATCGGGTTCCCCTACGCCACAACACCAGACTTCATCGACTATCTAGATGAAGAATTCAACCTCTACCCACTCTGGCTGTGCCCTTTGAAACTCAACGCACCCTATCCACTCACACCAAAGGGAAAGCACTACACCCAAGACAGCCTCAGAGTCATCAACATAGGTGTCTGGGGCCCAGGTCCCCGCAACCGCAACGAGTTCATCGCAGCAAATCGCGCCATAGAGGCCAAGACAAAAGAACTCGATGGCTTGAAATGCCTATACGCACACGCCTTCTACACCAGCCCCGAATTCTGGGATCTCTACGACAAGAGCCATCACGATTCACTGCGGGAGAAATACCACGCCACCATGCTGCCATCCGTGTTTGACAAGGTCACCAACAATGGGCCACCGCAGCAAAACACACTGTTCGAGAGATTGAAGAATACAAGGCCGATTAGAGGCATTTATGGAGCTTTATGCGTGTTCTGGGGCGGTGCGTTGCCGTATGCTAGAGTGCATCAGGCATTGAGTATCGTGTTGTCGCCATTGCTGTTGCTTATGTTTAGCACCGCGTGGATCGTGTCGTTTGGCAAGGATCTGTTGGGGTTGAGAGGAAGAGGCAAAGTGCACGTTGAGTAAAACGGAACCCCGAAGAGTCGGGACATAGGTACGGGTTGAGCTGCTCTGTCTGCCTGCCTAGCTAGAGAACAACGTGTGCGTCTGGTATGCGAGCAATTGGTCAGGTTAACTAGAGAGAGTGCAGTGGAAGGCGAGCATTGCAGAATGATATGATCACTAAGAACACAAGATCAAACTTGTGCCGCTACAAGTCGAGGATTTGCATCGTTTCCCCCATGTCATTGCAATACAGCATCTCTCCAAACAATCAACCAAACCATAAGAGAAAACGGAGATATTACGAATATTTGCCATCGTACATTCTACAAACTCTTTGGTGTCGAAAAGTGGAGTGTAGAACTGGTAGTTGAGTCTCGTATGAAAGTCAATAGCGAACAAGCAGCGAGATAAGTGAGTGATACACATTGTGCTATCCCTAAACACATAGATCGGGAAAGGCACTACGAGGATAACGAAGAAATAAAACGAAGCTTTGGTGTATCGAAAAATGTAATTTTAGAATCAACAGTCAAATCTCGTATCCAAAGATTAATAAAGAGCAGAACAAATGAGTTGTAAACACTTTGTTAGTCATTAGATGGAGAGATGGGAGAGGTACAAATAAACGATGATGAAAGAGAAAGAAAAAGTCCATGGTGTGTAATAGGAGAATGAGCAGGGTGATGGTCACCACAACTTCTACAAGCCAACAAAACAAAAAAAGAAAAAAAGAAAAAAAAGAAAAGATCTCGACATAGGAGAAACATATTCTTCTCGTAGGAATCTATAGATATCCTTAACGGTAATAGAAAGAAAAAGGTCTAGGGATTAGTAAGAAGCCATACAATCAAGACGATTAATGATACTAGTGATGATTAAGCATCAATAATTCGAGGATTCGATTTCAAAAGCCTGACACCTTTCTGACAACCCAACCAAATCAAGCAACGAACAAGGAGAACCGGCAAATAAACATCTCAATCCATGACAAACAAAGCCTAAAATGCATATTGAGACTCGTTTCAATAATGTAGTAATTGTGAATTTTTTCGATAACCGGAATAACTTCAAACCCCTCAAAAACTCCATCTCTTGTCTCCCTCGATGTACAAAAAAAAAAAAAAAAAAACGCCACGGCTATGCTTGAATCGGATGGGTTGTGTATATGCATGTTCCCGCTAGCAGAGAAACAAAAGAAGACGCTAAACCCCAGTGAAAACGCCCCTGGCATGCAAGAAACGAGACAAATGAAACAAGACTAGAAGTGAGCGGAGGAGGAGCAATAAAAAAGGATACACCCGTCAAGAGGGGGTAGAAAAAAACAAGACCTCGGGAAACCCGTCTCTGGTCTCAGCGAGCTAGCCAGATCGTGAAACAGGTAGTTGGTCAGCCTCTTCACTCGTCTTCCTCAACAAACGGATCGCAGGGATCCAACACCGCACCAGGAAACTTCTAGTTCCCACCCACACCACCGCTGCTGCCGGAACTGGTCATACGTCTGCCCCGCGAAGGCCTCAGGTTGCCTATACTCGCCGACGGAGCGGAAAGCTGATGGTGATGGCCAAGACGACTGGGTGTTCTGGCGTGACTGTGCGGCGCGACAACCGCACTCTTGGGCGTCAGGTTTTCGCTTCTGTCGCTACTGCCCAGTCCGCTGCGGGAGCCGGGACGCGAGGTTCGGCCTTCGGCAGTAACGAGGCTGAGGCGCGCGCCAGAGGTACCGCGGGAGTGGTTGGTGCGAGGGAGGCGGGACTTGGAGACGAGGTTGTTGATGTTGGTTGTGCCTGTGCGGTCCAGGGAGACGAGGCCCGGGACTGGAGGGATAGCACTCGGTGATGCTAGGAAACCTGATGCGCTCCAACCTGTCGATGAGCCACCGGAACCTCCGTCACGACTGATGGGTCGATATGGTGACGCCATACCGGTAGCACCGCGTGAAAATGGACGTTGCAAGTCGGCGGAGGGGTCGAAGTAGCTACCTATACGACCTGGCATGCGATCGGTTGTCGGCGTGGGAGGAAGAGAATTGCCGGTAGGTACCATTGTGGAAGAGCTCGAACGACGCAGTTGGCGACGATTGTTGACATCACCAACACGAGCATTGTGAACGGCTCGAGAAACGTGCAGTTCGGATGACTTGATCAAGTCTGATGCCATCTCGCGTACCAGAATGGCCGGGTCGTACTTGGCAGTCTCGGCGATGATGGGGTGCAATCCGAACGTGTGAATGAGTGCGCCGTCTTCATCACTAGAGTCGCAGATACTGCGGATGATTCTTAGCAGGTTGAGACGTACTAGGGCCTTCTTAGTGCGAAGCTTCTGGGCTGTGCGTAGGAATAGATCTGGGTGTATAAGAGAGCTGGCAATGGGAGGGCTAAGGCGCAGAAGCTTTTGCAGAGGCTCGAGGAAGTTTTCGAAGCTGTCAGCCTTGCTGTGGTTGAAGCAGTTGATGATTGCTTGGGAGAAGCTGTCGTCCCTGAGGAGATGTTCTTCCACCTTTGCGGTCTCTTCTTGTAACCTGGTCGTTGTTAGCTGGGATCGTGGCTCACACTAGAACTAGCATCACTTACCAAACGAAGATGGCATCCAAAGCCGTGACCTGCCAATACTGGTCTGCGAGTAGACTGACGTAGAACTGCAGTCCCTTGTTCTGCCACAGTATCTTCCTCCCAACCTTGCCAGAGTGTGCCATGTCACACAAGATAGGCAGTGCAAACTCCTTGAGTGGGCGCTCGGTCTTAACGATGCGCTGTAGTAGAGGAATGACACCATTCAATGCGGCATCTTCTTGTCTTGTCTTGCTCAACCTGCAGAGATTGTACATGATGTTCAAGACCTGATTGGAAATCTCGCGGAAGTGAGGCACCTTCATACTAGCGTTGAGGAGATCAGTCAACACCTCGATAGCGTTCGAGTTTTGCAGAGCGTCGAGTGTGGTTGCAAGCATGGACAAGTTCTTGATAAACTTGAGCATAGTGATCTGGTGTTGAGGAGACATGCGTTTCAAGTCCTTCAACACACGCTTCAAGACCATGCGATCAGCAACCGCTTCCTTGACGTGGTTCTCGGCTTGTGAGAACAAGACGAAGATGTTGACGATACGTCCCTCGACAAGCTCGGCGAGTTCACCTTCTTCTTCCAAGACCCGGTTGAGCACCAGAGATAGCGGGTACAAGACTGAGCTGCGTGAAAAGATTCGACAGAAATCATTCTTTGGTGTTGGACCTTGCAGTTCGAACACACTCCAAACACCATTGACTCCGATCAAAACAAGGTCTCTCTCCGCCTCGTAGTCTTCCTCAAGGAACTCGACCAAAACGTTCAGACCACCACAACTGACAAACATCTGGAGAGTGAGCGTACTGGTCTGATACATCTGTCTGACGAACGCAGCAGCTTCCAGTCTGATATCGCTGCTGTACCTCTTTTGCGCAAATCGTGTGATGATGGGAATACCGCCAACGAAGCAAAGGTTCTCTTGTATCTCGACATTGTCCATGATGATCAAGTTGACAACCTGTAGTAGTCTGAGGATGGTTGTCGGACGGTTACATGTTTCCAGAATCTCCAGAATGGGTAACATGCCATGCGAAGACATGACTACAGTTTTGACCTCGGGTGATTCCCACAGTACCTGGAACAGTTGATCCACGATATCTTGCAGGTAGTCCTCAGGTTGCGAGACCTTGAGCGACCCGACAAGTCCCTCGACGAGGGTCACCAAACGAGCAAACTTGTCTCGAGCAATGTTGGTTTCCAGGTCCATCTCGTCGAAGCCTTCTTCAAGTTGTGCGAACGGGTCATCCTCGTCTTCCTCGTCTCCAAGCCATGAGTGGCTCGAAAGTTTCGAGTTCAGCATGAGAGTGCCGATTTCTGATCCACTCTCACTTTCGGGTTGTGGTATCGGCTGTCCATCTTCTTTGCCAAAGATATCCGAAAAGTCTTCGTCCTCGAGGTCTTCAGCATACTTTTGTATTTCCACTTCGGAACGGGTTCTACGCATCGCGGCAGCATCGTGGATTTGAGGGGATGGTCGGCGCATATTACTCATGCGCGAGTTCGGTCGAGGGAGGCTCTTCAGGTCTGAAGGATGGAACAATTTCGGAGCGAAGGAATCCTCGCTTCGGACAGTGAGTGCTGCAAGTTTTTGACGGAAGACCGAGTCGTTGTCTGGTCCAAGCAGATCAGAGTAATCTTCTGTCGAATTTTCTCGGTACATCAGCGATGGGCGCACGGGAGCATCTGCAGGTTTCGGCTCAGATTTGGTCGACTTGTGCGTTGGTCGCAGAATTTGTGTCCTCGATGAGTTGTCCCTGTCAGCCTTCTCCAAAGCCTTCTGTGCTTGCCGTAGCGTGGATTGTCCTGGGTTTCTTGTAGGTGCCGTGTGCTTCATATCGAAAGTGTTGGCTCTAGGTGGGAAGAATGGTCGCACAGTTTCCATAGGGTCGCCCCGGATCACCTCCATCGGACTCCTCACCGTAAGATCTCCCTCAAAGTTGTCGTCCCAATTGTCCCCCTCCTCCTCTTCCTCGGCGTTGATGTCGAAAGTAGCATACTGCTTGAGTTTGTCCGATGATAGCATGCCAGCGAAGTTGTCGTGAGGCTTCAGGTGCGGCAACTGCAAGGCTGCATTGCCGATAGAAGTTGCAAAATCATCGTCCCAATTATCTTTGGCATCACTATCGGGTGATTGATAAGGTTTGGTGTCGTTTGCTCTATGCGCCAAAGCCAAGCCTCCTTTGTTGATGCCCGGAGTCCTCAGATGTGAGCCAACATCAGGTCTTGGAGGTACGGGACTCAGTGAGAGTGGTCTCGACGAAGAACGCCTTGAGGATGTGTTTTGCGGCGATTTGAGTGCTTCGTTCCACTCTTGAACACTCTTGACAGCTTCATCGTACTGTGTAGGTTTCGCGACAGGCTGGTCTGAACGTCTGCCACTGAGAATCCAGGGATGCCTTAGTAGCTTCTTGGCTGTGACTCTGAGGTTAGGATCCTTTTGGAAACACTGCATGAGGAAGTCGCGAACGGCCTGGATCATGTCAGCAAAAGTTAGACCAAAGGCAGCAGAAGGTATTCGATACCGGCGAAGCTCCTTCAGGTAGCGGTGGATGATCGTCGTTGACGATGCGGAACAGGGCTGGCATGGGTTGCAGCTTGTGGTATGGAGGTCTTCCATCAAGCAGTTCGATGACAGTACATCCGAGACTCCAGATATCCGAAGCAGTGGTGGCACCAGACAATTCGATGACTTCGGGAGCCATCCAATAAGGTGTACCAACCACGCTACTCTCATGTAGGCCAGTATCCTTCCTCGTGGCAACACCGAAATCGGCCAACTTGACTAGACCTTCCTTGGTGGTAAGAATGTTTGCACCCTTAATGTCTCTGTGGATGACACCCTGCTCGTGGAGGTACAGCAGACCGTTGAGAACCTGGGTCATGTACAGGGCAACAAGGTTCTCGGGAAACTTGCCAAAGTTTTTGCAGATGGAATGCAGCGAGCCGTTTTCGCAATATCTAGGTTGGTAAGCAGGGGTTTCAGTCTGAGGGAAACAAGACGGCGTACTCGAGAATAATGTACAAGGATTCAGCGGACTTGACAAAGCCATTGTACTTGACAATGTTCGCGTGATTGAGGTTCTTGAGCAGATCGATTTCCATCTGCAGGTTCAAGTCAACACCTGTGGCCAAAGGTAAGCATGTAGGCCGGGATGTAACGATACCATGATTGCGCGCGACTGGCCTTTTGGCAGATCCGCCAATTTGACTTGCTTGATAGCAACAGTCTCGCCGGTACCCCAGTTCAGTGCGCGGTATACACTGCCAAAGGCACCTTTGCCGAGACAATCACCCAGTTGCTGCGAGCCTTTGTCAGCCCGACGTCCAAGCGCCATGTCTCGCGTGTGGCAGCTCTTGTCTTACGTAGTCTTTGAGGCCGGTGACCTCGCCAGCAGCCCTTTGTACAGTCCCATCTTTTGGCATCTTCTCCCAGCTCGGTTGCCTGCCCTGGGCGGATGCCCTG
The DNA here is from genome assembly GCA_019677095.1 of Aureobasidium sp. SLJ-2021a. Classification (NCBI taxonomy): domain Eukaryota; kingdom Fungi; phylum Ascomycota; class Dothideomycetes; order Dothideales; family Saccotheciaceae; genus Aureobasidium; species Aureobasidium sp. SLJ-2021a. The sequence continues at coordinate 196,363 of JAHRBU010000008.1, read as the reverse complement.
AGTGCGGATTGGGGTTGGAAACTGGCTCGTCGTTCAAGGGCGGATGTGAATCGTTCGCTGCCGCTGTCGGACTCGACCGACGACCTGGGCGGACCGTAGGCCGACTGAGGGCGTTGGGCGATAGCCGGCATGGCGGCGGCGGCGTGTGTGTCTGAGTCGTATGCGTATGCGTAGGCGTGGGCGTGGGTGTAGGCAAGGTTTCGGGCGTGTCTAGCAGGAGCGGTCGTGGTTGGGCTCCAAGGACAGGTCCAGAAGCGTCTCCAGTGTGCAGGTGTTGGAGCTGCGCGACAGCAATGGCGGCGACAGAGACAAGTCGCTTCTCGGCCTCATACCAGCCAGGGATCCCAATTGGCAGTCGTCACACTCGCGGACTGGATGCGAAATGCAGGAAGAGCGTCTGGTCGGGTACGGCGTTCCACTCTCGCATCGACGGTTATGCGTGGGCACGGGGCACGAGGCTATCCAAACCGACCATCCGGAGATTGAAATGAAGTCACCGGCGACAAAGAGGTTGTTTATTGTACCATCTGAGACACAGCAATTCCATGCCACGACATGTTGCCCTGACCCAAACCAAGTCGACAGGCCAAGCCAACCTTCGCGGCCGACGTTGAAACGGGCGGGGCTTCTCCAAAACTGCCACGCCGCGCCGCATCCCGACCACACTGCACCGCCGACTGTGATACTGGCCAACATCTCTCTTTGTTTTCTGACAGCTACTTGTTGAACACTACACCTGAACCTTCTGTTGCGATATCTGTATGCTTCCATCCCCCAACTCCAGGACATGCTGTCGTTGCGCCGAACCACGCGGCCGAGCCTGCGTTTCAAGGGTCATTGCATCATTTCGTCGTTGTCGTTGTCGTTGTACTGTTCTCCCTATCCAGTCGCATGACTGCTCGTCATAAGGCATGCCGTCCTCGCTTAGCGCCCAGCGAGCGTGTTGAGTACACCACCGTCGACCGCAAGGATCTCACCGTTTACCTAAAGTAGAGGTACAATTAGCATCATCTCATCAAGTTGCATGCTTAAAACACCACGGCTCAACATACGTAGGTGTTCTTTGCGAGGAAGAGCATAGCCATGCCCATCTCCTCATCACGTCCGCCACGCATCTGAGGCACGTGGCCCTTGTCGGCCACCTTTTCGGCAGGGAGCTCGCTCTTCTGTCTGTCGTCGGAGCTCTTAGCCGTCATCTCGCTGGGGAAGTAACCAGGAGCAATGCTGTTGACTCTAACGCCGACCTTCATGAACTCGGCAGACATCAACTTGGTCAGGTGCACTGTTGCACCCTTGGCTGTGTTGTAGCTGCGAAGTCATGGTCAGCTTGTATCCTTCGCATGCGAACTAACTTTGACATACGCGAAGTGGCCCTGAGCGTGACGCATAATACCACTCATGGAAGAGGTAGTGATGACGGATGCGCTAAACTTCTCTCCAGAGCCTTGGGGCTCGACAGCGGCCTGCAGCAAGGGGAGGAAGGCAACAGTGGTGAAGTAGACCGAAGTGACGTCGGTAGAGTACGTGTCGTTCCACTCCTCGACAGACTCGCCTTGCCACAGCTTGTCCTTGAGCTCTCCAGCATCAGACTTGTCGGGCTCGGCCTTGGGTCCAGGAACACCTGCGTTGGCAACTATTACGATATGTTAGCCTCGTCAGCTTCCGGTCTAGGGGGGGAGGCTTGCCGAGCAGATGAATGCACTTTTCCTTCTCCTCAATCTGCTTGACCAGCTTCTCGAGATCGGCCTTCTTGGTGACATCAATGTTTCCGATGCTGGTCGTGTGATCAGTAATGTTTCTTCTTTCCACCATGCTGAGACTGAACCTACGGAATGATCTCTCCGTGGTCAGGTTCGTGCTCCTTGCTGGCAGTCTCGAGCTTCTCGACATCTTTGAACCATGTCAGCATTGATATAGGCTAGTAACATAGAGGAGACTCACTTCTGCCGACAATGTAGACCTTTGCGCCTTGGATTGAAGTCAGTCGGCAGCTTCTACACATTATAACAGGGATATTATACCGTTGGCGGCGAGAGCCTGAGTGGTCATTAGACCAATGCCAGAGCCACCTCCAGTGACAACGGCGACCTGGCCCTTCATGCTGAAGAGCTTGTGGGCGTGAAAGTGGTGAGTCTCGGCCATCTTGTTTGTCTTGTGTGGTGTTTTGGTGGAGATTTTGATGTGATAGAGCGAATACAAGCTTCAGTCACAGAGATTTGAGGATAAAAAGGTCTGAGATGTGTTTCTCAAAGGTTGAGGGAGCTCTGCATGGAAAAACAATAGCTGAGAGCTCCACGCTGATGATCGACAGTGACGTATGGCTAAGCTCACGGCGAAGCTCTCACGGCGATCACTGTATATGCCTTCTCGGCTGCGCTTGCCCTTCCATCCAAAAGTCATGTGCTGTGGTCCTTGATCGCTTTCACGATGCTTGGTTTTATTGCTAAGGTAAGGATGAGGTGGTATCTGGTTCAGGGTTTCGCTGTGAAAAAAGAAAAAGAAAAAAAAGAGCTTTCGCTGCTGCTCAGAATACAAATCAGGATTGCTAAAGAAAGCATCCATACGTCCCGCGTCGCTTTTATTGAAAAAGGACCTGCCTTTACCCGGAATCTTTTCTCTCCGCTGGCCTTTTATCCAAATCTCGTTTTGGAGTCCTCGTTGTGCTCTGATAGAGGCTTCATTCCTCGTAGCCCCTGGAGGCGACTACCCTTCGCAGATCACATTATCGCACGCAGCCTGTGTCCGAAGGAAGTAGCTGTCCTGATTGTGGTCAACACTGATTGTTGGTCTGTTCGACGCTTGTCCCGCCTGCGTAACATATCTTCCGATCCTCTCAATCGATTTTCCAGTGACTTGTAAGACTACTGTCGTCGTGGCCCTTGCCAAGGTACAACTCGACTGCATAGAGTGCCATGGTACCAGCGAGATTGGCCCACCTCCAGACGTTACTGCCTGCATCTCCGCCTTGGCTGGTCCACCATTCTCCGGGATGATCAGCAGATGCCGAAGCGAAATGTTGCATCAAGAGACTGGTGTAGACAGCAATCAGAATACTAGGGCTGAAGTAGCCGAGAAATCCTAGGACTTGACCGACGCCATCACTGTCTTCGAGAGATGGTTCTTGTGAAAGCGCGCGAGCTCCAGATTCACGCACAGCCGGGATGATACGAGCGGAAGCGTACATGACGAAGAGGCGGTAAGCCAGGGAGATGATAACCGACGGGGTGATGGTCATGATGGCTGCGAAAATGAAGTTGAAGGAAGTGTGAATGGTAGAAGGGAGAGTAGAGAGGGCGTGCATCAGAGTCGAGTAGGATGCCATGATGATGGGCGGCAACGGAGGGAAATCCGGTTCGGCGGGGACTGGAACGGACTGGGATGGGTTCGAAGGTTGGTAATCGGTAAAGATCTGGTAGATGCACAGGGTGATGTAGGCGAACTAGTCGAGGTCAGTTTGTGAGCTACCAAAGATAGAGACATGGATTGCGACTTACGAGCAGCGAGCTCTCGACGGGGTTACCCTTGCCGCTGCCAATTCCCCAGACACAAAGGAAGAAGGCACAGGTGATAGCGACGCCGATCAGGATAGCGTCGACGTTACCGAGCTCCGGGAAGGTTGTGATTCTCCAAAGGAAGTAGACGGAACTCGAGATGATCGAGGCAGAGGTGATCAGCAGTCCGATCTGCAGGGCAACAAATTAGCCTTGGATGTCTGTTTGACTGCGCAAGTGCAGCCGACTTACCATCCAACCATCACCCCCTTCGCGGTTCACCAGGTATCTTGTGATTTGACCGGCAGCCTGAATGACGAGCAGGCTGCAGAAGCCTTCGCTCAGCTGGAAGACGGGCGTCGACCAGCGCAGTAGTTTGTCCCAGCCGCCGATGGTGAGTGACTGCACCAGGCCGTCGCTACCAAAGACCCATGCGTACAAGGTGTCGTGCTGTGCTCTTTTCCCACTGAAAGTCTTTTCCACCCATGCGCTTGCGTCCGAGTCGACCGAAAACTTGTTGAGACTCCAGATCATGAGGGTGGGAATGACGATCCACTGCGAGGCGGCGATGGTGTTGACGAGGGCATGGCGAATTCGGGAGCGATCGGGCGTGGCAAGCCGTAGCGCAGAGTAGAAGAAGTAGAAGGCGCTCAGCGAGAGTGAAAAGGCGAGACCACAGGTTCGGCCGCCGACGTCAAAGGCCAGTGGGATGGTGAAGACGACGCTGAACAGGAACAGGAGCGCCGACAGGATGCGCGTAATGTACCACATGGGCGCGTCCAGGCCACACGCTCAACCGGCGTGTATGGGATCCGGAGAAGGCGGAGGGGACTCGAGGGAGAGCTTGTCGTCTGCGCGACGCATACAAAGTCGCTCGAACGCTTTCTGCCGCTAGGTGCCTCTGACCGCCCTTTGAGTCTTGACGGGGCTGTCTGGACTCTGGACACTTCACCTGTTTCGTCCGGGGTTGCACTGCTCGGCGCGAGACAAGCTGAACTTCTGGAAGGCCGCGTAGAAGGAATGGATTCCTGTCGCAGTCGGCCAGCGTCAACAGGGCCAGCACTCTTGTCGGAGCTTGGGGGCACGTTGTCCTCTTTCTGTCGCGTGCTGTCCGTCTAAATTGCCTCCTTCCCCACTCGGTGACCCTGTTCGATTTCCACAAGATGTTTCTGAAACTCGAGAGGCCGTCGACTTCTTGCGCTCGTCGGTTGCTTGTCAGAATTTCGATGCTTCCATTGAGAGAGTGCTTGCACCGCTTGCAAAGACTTGTTCACGAATCACAAGACGACAGAATTACGGAAGGAGCTGCCCTCTGCCGACCTGCACCTCCCGCGCCGAGACCACCAAAGCCACGATGCAGCATGCTCGATGATACAATAAACCTGCTGACAGACCACTGCAAATCCGGTTTCGAGAGCATTCATCATCATTATTTCATCCACCACCCGCCTCTAGTTTAGAATCTCATCCACGCTTTGGACGTCCTCCGACTTTGACACGTTGATCTTGTCTCTCGTCTTCTTGCTGTGCGGGTACACATCCTTCCTCAAGCGGTTGATCCCTCCCAAGGGTCTATGCGCATCCAGGCCTCTCCACGCATCCAACGACATGTGATCCTCCCAGAACACCCGTCGTTCTTGACTGAAGCTGTTTTGCGTAGGGAAAGTGATCGTGCCCAGGGACTGGTAAGGACTTGTTGCCTCGTCCCACACGACGCTTCCGTCCTCTGTGGGATGGTGAGCTGGATCCGTTCCCAGCTGGATCTGCATCTTGTGAGCATTTGCCTTTACGTCGTCCGTGAAACTCCTTACCTTGAATTCGTATTTGGCTTCTTTGCCGCCAAAGTAGTCAAACAGCCAGTCCGACAGTACGCACGAAGGGTCATCGTTCTTGACCTTGTCGTTGGCTGCTTTCTGAGCTTCCGACACAGGGAAAAGAGCCATGTGTCCGTAGTATTTTTCAAATCGGAATGCTGACTGCGTGTACATGGAATGAGAGATCATGTTCGTGTTCGGAAGCATATACGGCGCATGCTGCTTCACCATGTCCGTTCGCATCTTCAGATGTCTACCCAAAGCTGCAGGATCGTCAAAGTACTTCTCACGCAGACTCATGATATCCAGAGTCGTATCGATATCTGTCAGCTCAATGCTAGGAGCGTTGTTGAAAAAGAAGTCCTGGGTGTTGACAGAGTCATCGACGCCTTCCAGTCGAGGTCCTGTGACATCAAAGACCTTGAGTCCTAGACCGCGAGGACCACTCTCCTGATCACGCTGAAGGAGATACGGCTCGTTTGCATATCTCGCGGCAACGTCTTAAGTTTTGCCCGGCTGCGCAAAGATGCCCTGACGAAGGTGCTCTGGGAGATCAGGATTGACTTGAAGCTTGCCCTTGACGATGCCCTGCGTCTTCACATGAGTCGCTCTAAACGCTTTCCTGTGAAGGTCAAAGTTATGCTTTTGCATACGCTCCATGACCTCTTTTATACGCTGTATCTTCTCTTGCTCGTCCGGCTTGATGGTTTCAACACCGAAAGAGTCCCAGGCAAGGTAAGCGTCATTGGGTGGTGCGCCGGACAGGCCCCGCTTGACATCTGTCCAAGCTGAGCTCACAGTCTCCTTCAATGCTTCTGTCATGGTTGGTGGTATTACATGTATGCAAACTGACCAAATGAACAGCTTGAGAGAATCCACGGAGCTTGTTCCCTTTTGATGGAATGTCCTCCTCAAGTGTACGTCATAGAAACGGTAGCGGCCGCGGCCGCATCGATATACCCACGCGCAAGATGTAGTTAGAAATGCGCGACACTTTAGCAATTGCAATATTTCTATATGAGGGAACATCGAGCAGTCGTACTGTGTTGACTGTTCCTCTGTCTGTGTTCTGCAGACCCGTGGGCAACTCTACTGTTTGTCGTGAGAAGGAAACAAATGACATAGACTTCCACACTAAGACTAAGTTGGGACTGTTGGACCTCTGGGCTTCAATCGTTTCGACAACAACACAGTAGGTCACAGTTTCAATACCAAAGTTGGTCTACAGTACTGCGCAATATCAACTCACAGCACGTAGGCATGAGTTCGTTGGCGATGGGCTTGTGGCAGTTGTGCACTGGGCATTCCAAGCACAGAGCCGCTTCCCGTCAGACTGGGTCTCTTCGAAGCGCTTACGGCCGAGTACTGCTAGCCTCACGAAGTACGGAATATGTTCGACTCTGCTTCCAATCCCATGCCATTCCTTCATGTTCGAAACATGTACGTCTCGAATAGGGAGTACTGCTCTGAACGCGACTCATAACGAGGGTAGGATTGGACCTTTTGTACAAGCAAACATCGACACCTCGAAGAATTGATACGATACCGGGCGTTGGACCACTTGGAAAATTTGGGACACTAAAAGTCAGAAACGTGTTTTGCTAGGCTGCGTGCAGCGCTGCTGCAAGGGCCTTTGTGACAAACAGTTGAATATCTACAGGGTACAAGAGTGTCACTTGAGGACCAGAACCGAACCGAGTATAAGCAATGAGACACGCTTGACAAACCCCTTCAAAACTGATCCATACTCCTTGTCCTACGTGTATGTGATTCTTTCGTTCTTCACTGTTGACTTGGCCAATGACCCGACGGAGTGGTAACTTTGATAATAGATCTCCACAGGACGAGGTCCCTGGAGCAGCTGCAAGGGTGACGCACCTTCCAGCTGAGACCCGAGAGCAACATGAAGTTTTTCGGAGGTTAGAACATCCCGCATCTTCTCCTTTCTGATGTTACTGCAACTCACTTATCTCCTTGAACTTTTCTTTGGGCAGTCATACATGGGGTCGCCCACCCTACGCAAGAATGGTCTGTCCGTATCGTCTTCCGCCTTATGCCTGGGTCGTGTCAGAAACCGCGTCGTTCCGCGACAGATCTAGCAAAGCTCACCTATTCCACGACCCAACAGACTTGCCCAATCGCTCCTTCTCAACGATAGAGACCAATCCCAACACCCTTGTTGGACCGAACATGGAAGCTTCCAAGGAGCAATCCGTCGACCTGACCGTACAACTCGAGCACGCATCAACCCGATCAGTCCATCACTCAATAGCATGCTATACCCGCGACCAGACTTTAGAATGTCTAGGCCCAGTCTACCGGCGGAGGAAGACGTCGACTCGGATCGGGGACATACTTGACGTCTCTTTGGTCAACTCGCTTGTGTCCCTTCTCAGCCCTTTGACCACAGACAGCAAACCTGCGACACTCAGCTCTTGAACTGCAAAGCCTTGCTGCTGAACTTACATGGGAATATAGAGTCGTAGACTCGTGTCTGACATTTCTCTTTCACAACCGGCAATCATATCCTCGAAGTCGGCTTCTTGCATACCAGCCCGACGACAGTGCCATATACCCAATGACCTCAGAGTCTGCAACGCTATCGACTTCATGTCTCTACCTATCTCTCTCAAGCGAGGGTCTTGGTGCCATTCCCCAACGGGCAACTGTTTCGGCTCCATGTCAATGTTGATGAACCCGGCGTTGGCCATGTGTCTCGACAACTCTGTCCCAACTCTTGGATCTTTGTTCTGCTCTTCCAAGGCCTGGCTGTAGATGCTCCACCATCTTGAAAGATATTCCAGAGGCCTTCCGCTACGCGATTGGATGTTGAATTGAGCTTCGAGCATCTGGAGCCAGCCGCCGGCTCTGAGTCGGTCGTGGAGGTCTTGCACGTAGGATCCCCATCGGCTTGCATTGATGCTGTCTGTAAGGAAACGTGAGTTGACAAGATCATACTTGTCCCTGGCAAGTTCCTCCTGGTCGTAACGAAAGGCTTCGTTGAGGTTCCATCTCTTCTTCACGACTCCAGGCGACGATCCGTCGGTGTGGAAGATATCGACAGCGACTACCTTTTCAGCAGGTCAGTCAGGACTGGTGGTAAAGTATGGCTCTACTACCATCAAGGCTTACCTGGCATGCAAAGTCGTCATCCTCCGAGCTTGAAGATCCTGGTCCCAGCTCAGATTTTTCCATCACTTCTTCAGCCCACTCGATACCACCACCACTTCCACAGTCGAGTATGAATTCCGGACTTAAGTCGGTTGGCAGGAAAAGACGTCTCTCGAACAGTCGAGAGACAACGTCGTAGAAGTCGGCTTGCCGGTTAAGCTCTTCCTTTTTGAAAGTCAGCCTCTGCGATTGAAAATACCTGACAAAGGCCAGCCCCTGATTTGCTCTGCAACCTTGCAGCAAACAGTACCAGTCCCCTTCAGGACTCCGTGGACGATATAGTCCATGTTGCCCTTCAGTAGGATCTTGTTGATACGTAGCCGCCTCGGAGCGTCAGCATCGCAAGCAGAAAGGCAATCCGTGTCACATCACACCAGCTCTGAGAACTTGGCAGCCAATCCAGCACTCACATCATCAATAGGTACGCAGTGTATGCCGTGCTGTACAGAAAAGGTCAGGAAGTCTCTGCCGAACTCATGCACTGAGGCATCATTCCAAGGTTGAGGCTGGGGGTTGGAGGTCATGCTGTGAGAATGGAATGATGGATTGACGTTGCTTGACCACCTCTCAGTAAAAGAGACCGTTCACCGTGTTCCAGATATGTCTATTGTCATGCAGGATCGAGAAGAACGAAGAACGAGTCGTGAGGTCAAGTGCAAAACCTCTGATAGTGATGAAGGATGAACAATGGCCAAGTCGTCAAGGTTGGCAACGCAGTGAAATGCGTTCACAAAGCTCCTGACAATTTTGTTGTTCGATGCGAACGTTGTGGCTCGGGATGCAAAGCCTATGTTTCCGATGAAGTGCAAGAGAAGCCGACGGACGTCGTGTATCGCCGTGAGAGCATCACCCTTTTGACGTAGGAACCACTAACTGCCATAGATCATCATCACCAAGGGCGACTTGCTCGGCTACCACGAAGTCTTCCTGACCCTATGTGGAGTGACGAAGTCTTCCTGACCCTATGTGGAGTGGCTGACAAAATCCTCTCGGTTGGGCCAGATTATGGTGCAAGGTTCGTCTTTCAATCGAGCTACCCCAGCTAGCAAGCAACCAGACCTCAAGACAGCAATGGCTTTACCAAGATGATCGTGTGTGGCATCTGGCTTGCATGCAGCTGATCTGCTGATCTCTATGCGATGCACAAGTACTCAACAAGTCTTGGAGATGGGTTCATGCAACCATGTGCTATGTCTGCGGTTGCACGAACCCTTGAACCCTGCAAAGAACTTACGGGTACCTGGAGACATGTCAAAGACCTTGTTTGTAGCAGGTACCGTCATCGAATCGGCATGTGTGCTGCAGGCGTCATGTGGCTTTCACGAACAGAACATACTTACACCTCGCATAGCGAGTGTCCAACTAATCACCTGAACTGTCGTGCTGCATCGGCCTACGATTCTCCAATGAGAAACGCATCGCAACACGGCTCCGAACCACGCTCGGCATTCGAAACCCAAACGTAAGGCGTGGCACTGTTGACTGCTATAGTTGGCAGCTGTCAATATATGCTTGCTTTACTCTTGAGAGATGGCGCAAGCAGGGGCCCCCAGTTACTGGTTGCTCGGACAGATTTTCAACGAACTCGGGCCCGTTCCTTCACCGACTCCATGGCTGCGGTGCTTAGCAATGGTCTTCTGCCGTTGCCCTTGACAGACTACGGGAAGATCTCCAAGGCTCCCACGCACTACACCTTGTACTACTCAAGACTGTGTAAGGTGGATACTCACCTCCTCCTACACCTCCTTTCGAATCCATCAGGCCATGGATCGCGTTCCCTTCGACTCCAAGAAGGATTCTAGAATGGTCAGTGCGCTCGAGCTCGGAGGAACGTCTACAATACTTGATCAGTAAACCCGACATCTTGCATCCGGAATCTGCCATACCAACACGCTCTTACTGACATGTCTAACGTAGATCCTAACGCTTGGGCCATTGTGTGCAGGTTCATAAGTTAAAGTTGGCCGTTCTCTGGTTGACACGTGGAAGCTCCTTCCCAATGCGCAAGACCGATGCCTTCTGTTCCCATCACAGATGCATCGAGCCAAACCATTGTCTGTAGGGGCGCGATGTTTTACCAAATCTGTAAATAATGGTTATCACGTTGCACGCGCAGAGACGTTTTGTCTGCCGACTTTGACGTGGGCCCTGCCTGCCATGAGATGTTCACGCTGTTGCATGCTATCAGTTCTGGCCTTCCCAGTGTGAGTATCCACATGTCTCAGTCCGACTGCAAAATAGTGCCCTACCCAGCCAACTCTGCCAGTCAACGTGATTGTGTACTGGCTCCAAATCGTCATACAGCGCTGAGTGACAATCTAGTGACAGATCGTACTAGCCTATCACAAGAGCGTCGTAGGTCATGGAGTCGTACCAACTTTCACGATGTATGACTCTTCCTTCTCGGCTTATGGACCTTTACACCCGTGTGCTTACGCATGGATCAAACTTGACCATCACATTCACACCGCAACTCTTCCTCGTGCTCTTGGCCGCAGGACAAGCCCGCTTGTTAGCTCGGCAAGATCTATGTGCCCTGCGGAAGGTGGAGAATCGCATGCGCAATTGAAGATGATGGTTGAGAATGCCGCGTCTCCGTCTGTGTGTACATGTGTTCCTCGACTGCCTTGCTTTTACGCATACCACGCTATAGAGTGTGAGTCATATCTGGCTACCACTGACAGCACGTATACCATCCGCCCCTATCAGGCTGGTCGATTGTCCACTTGGTGGAGCATATGCACCAATCACACAGTCGGACGCGCTAATGTGACTTGTTGATGCAGGGAAACATGACAGCTGCCTCGGCGGCCGCGTACCACCTCGTTCGCCGACAACATTAGCCGGTCTTCGACTGGCATCTGCAGGGCCCGGTGAGATTTCGCGAACAACCGAACACCCATTACTACGAGGCTACGATCTGCCAACCGACCTCTGAGGACACTCGACATCGACCCTAGCAAGCACCGCAAAGGGACCTAGAAAGCTTTACAAACAACTCTTGCATGCTCAGGGAGAAAGAGACGACTACACACATGCCATCACCACGCATGATTGGGAAATGCCGCTAGATGGTGGCTGCATGATGCCACCGCACTCGTGGTGTGCACGAGCATACTTGAGCTCTACGAGCATGGTCTCACATTCAGTCGCTCGCTGAAGATGGTCATGACCACCAGTCTGAATACACGAATAGCCGTTGAAGTTCTTCCCAACATCCATGGTATTCAAGCAACACATGAACAGTAGCGCAGGCCGTGAACGGTTGCATGAACGAGAGTGAGCAACCTGCTAGACGTGGTGTGCCTAGCTCCTCGATCGAACCAATCGACTCGAATCTAAACCTCCTCTAATGCAACAGAGATCAATGGCGCATGCAGCAACCGACATGCATTCAAGAGGAGGATCAGAGAGGCACGATACACATTCGTGGACGTATGCGCTGTGCTCTTTTCCAGATTCGGCGGGTTGGGCTCCATTCAGAGGCCCAAGGGGTGATCCATCTTCCAGCGAAGGCCGGGATTGCGGTCCTGGTTCCTAAAGATAACCAATCCGTAAAGAGCATTACTGCATAGAGGCTACAAGGTCCAATACCTGTTTGAGGTTCGGTGGCTGCAAAGATAGCAAAATTGGTATTTAGCCATCTCATGATGGCCAATGCGGTCAACCTGTATCTTGACCATGCATGTACTACTTCGAGCTAGCAGACCAATTGTGCCCGCAGCCCGATTGAATCAGGTGTGTGTAGCAAGACTCACTATCAACAGTCTACTTGGCCAAGATAGTACGATGGTCCTAAGGAGCTTCTCGAATAAGTCACCGCATTTTCGATAGATCAATGTGCTCAAGGAATGATCAGTAAACCATACTTGCTCAGATGGAATATTTTTTGTACATGTATGTATGTATGTGCCGTGTACGCGTGAAGCACGTTTTCGACAGGTGTCAACGTTTCCGTTGCCGTCGAAACATGCGATATCCCAAAGGAGAAGGAGAACATCAAGGTGACGATCTCGGCTCGATTCAGACGAGGCCCAAGCTCAAGCTCCCCTCGAATCGATCTTTCATATCATCCGGGTATCTTCTCTATTCTTCTGCTTTGTTCTTGACTGCTGTTGCCAGAGTCGTTCCTAGTTTGGAGATCACACGTCTACACCAACCAATGACTTGTCGCTAGATAATTTCTTGCGATCGGTGCAGGCAGGTGCGACAGACATTTCGAAAAGCGCAGCAGGAAGCTGCCTTTTTCGAAAGCGGAGAACAATAGGCAAGAGGCTTCCTTCCTCTTCTCACCGGGTCTTCACGGTAGAACAGAACAGTTCATCCGGCTGCAGAATTGCGTTGGGATCCAGAGTGCTGCTGAAAGTGAGCCAAGACCTGTTCATCAGCAGTACGTGAAATCGTGATGTGAAGTGTGTCGTTCGATCGTCACTACTCGTTGCAGTGATGTCACGCTGAATTACATCACGCTGAATTACACTCAGCTATATCTTTGTTCCCAGAGCTGCAGATCTGCTTCTACACACCAACTTTTACAATCGTCTTCAATCATCATGTCTGAATCAAACCAAGGCCAATTCAAGCAGGGTATGTGTCTTATCTGTAACAGCGGAAGAGCACAGCAACTGACAAGGAGCAGATTTCCAGATCCCTGTCGCTCACCAGAAGCCTCCGGGTCTTCAGAGTGAGATGAAGGGTCCTGATGCCATCAACGAGCACCTCCCAACCGAGGACGGCGGTTTCCAGAAGTACAAGCCGGCCGGCAAGCTCGAAGGCAAAAAGGCCATCATCACCGGAGGTGACTCCGGCATTGGTCGTGCTGTTGCCATCATGTACGCCATGGAGGGTGCCGACAGCTTGATCGCCTACCTCGAAGTCGAGGAGAAGGACGCACAGGAGACCAAGAAGAAGGTCGAGTCGTACGGCCGCAAGTGCCACTTGATCCAGGTCGACCTCAAGAAGAAGGAGGACTGCCAGAAGGTTGTCGACACCGCTCTTGAGAAGATGGGTGCCATCAACATCCTCGTCAACAACGCCGCCTACCAGAACATGGTCGAGGATATCAAGGACCTCACCGAGGACCAATGGCTACTGACTTTCGCGACAAATATTCACCCCTTCTTCTACATGGCCAAGTACACCCTTCCTCACATGCACCCTGGCGACACCATCATCAACAACGCCTCAATCAACGCCTACATTGGACGTCCCGATCTGCTTGGCAAGTCCATCTTTTCCCCCGAAGCCTACATACCTGCTTCAAATGCTACCATGGACGACGGTATGCTAATCAGAACGTTCAACAGACTACACCTCAACCAAGGGCGCCATCGTCTCCTTCACCCGCGGTCTGCACAACCAGTACGTCGGCCGTGGTATCCGCGTGAACGCCGTCGCCCCCGGTCCCGTCTGGACCCCTCTGATCCCGGCAACCATGAACGAGAAGGCTCAGAAAGAGTTCACCTCTCCCATTGGCCGCCCTTCGCAGCCCTCGGAGATTGCCACCTGCTTCGTCTTCCTGGCCTCTCCCGACAGCTCTTCCATTGCCGGACAGACCATCCACGCCAACGGCGGTGTCGTCGTCAACGGTTAAGTGTATCTCACACACACGAACCTCGCGCTCAAAAAGCATTTGCGTCGAAACAGAAGCATGATATGAGCATGAAAAAAACGGCCTTTGCTATGAAACCCTAGTTTTTTAATGAGTTTATGAGAATCGAGACAGTATCGTAATCAACTTTCGTCTCCAAGCCATGCGATGTTTCTTGTTAGTGCTATATGATGTGGATGAACAGTACTTGACCATCATCAGAAGCGATATGCCTCGGCCATTTTGTGCATCTCATTCGCTATTGATATATCAGGTGAGGGTTAATGTTATAGCGGCGGTAGTGCTTTGAATGCTGTTGCCTTTGATCACGTCTAGATCTCTTTTCTATTCCTGCTATTGTGGATGCAAAAGGGGTTAGAAGGGCTGTAGTTTACTGATTCATCGATCCTCGCAGCTTCTACTTTCATACGTCCTCCCCGTGTGCTAAAGTATATAACGCGTGTAACTATAAAAATGCACAATAGTTCCAAGAAACAGGGCAAGATCCACTGAGAGGTGAGATTGCTATCGGCTCTCTTTGGCTACACCCCTGATTTGAAACCCTTTCTGTCTGTTTGTAGTTCATACAGCGCTCGACAACTTTATGGGAGAGGGGTACTCGGGATAGGAGTCATAAACTTTAGCACACGGGGAGGGTAGAGAACCTTGTCATACACAACTCTTTCAATCATACAAATCATATTTCCATCTAACGGGGGGAAAAAAAAACATTACTACTCCTCATCCTCATCTCCATCTTCCACTCTAGCAGCAAACTCATTCCCGCCAGCAGCAGCGGGAACCTCAGGCTCACCGATAGAAATAAGCCTCTGCTGCAACTCCATCAACCGCTGGGTTCTCTGCACGATAACCTCCTCAGAAACACCACTTTCCGCAATCCTGCGTTCGATTTCCTCTTCGTTTGGTTGGGGACGCTCTTCGCCTTCGCCGGTGGGGTTGAACCAGGGGAACAGGTCGGAGAAGAAGCGGTACAGGCCCTGGAGTTCGCGGAGGCTTTCTGCGGCGCCGCCCAGAGCGCTCGAGGGTGCTGCGTTGCGCGTGTGCACGGAAGAGTGGGGTGTGTAGGTGGCGATGTTGGATAGAGGGGGCAGGGGATCGGAGGCGGACGTCACTTTTGCGGTGATGGAGCGGGGGAGAAGGGCGATGAGGGTTGGTGTGTCGCTCATGAGGATGTGTCTGCCTTCGTCTAGGGTAATGTCTCTGTCGACGACGGGGGGGTCGGGGACTTCGCTGCTGACGGCCGAGCTGACTTCGACGAGGAGTTCGCTGGCTTCGGGCGTGTTCCAGAGATCCTTTGCGCGTGTGGCGTAGACTTCCGAGTGTAGCTTTTCGCTGTCGGTGCGTGGGGACTTGCCCCAGACGCTGGGTGGAGGGTCGAGATTGAGCTCTTGGAAGAGGCGTGCGACGACCCAGGGGAAGCGACTGACGGCAGTATATAGTGACTGCTTGCCCTTGGCCGCGTCGCCCACTCGAATCAGAGCTAGAGCGCGACTGAGCTGGACATTGGGCAGGTGCTTCCACTTGGTAGTGAAGATGGGGTTGTTGACAAGGTCTAGGAAGTTCTGGGGTTGGCGTCCACGCATTGCGTATTGGTCAATGACGAGGCTGATGCAGTAAGGATCATTCTCAGGATCGAGACTGAGCAACAACTTGGACCACTCGTAAACGGTTCGCCAGGTCGAACGCATGCCCAGGTTGGAAATGTAGCGACAGGCGGCCAACCAGAACTCACGGTTCTCAGGACGGCGGAAGTCGAGGCGAGCCTTGCCTTGCTGGAGGTTTGTGGAGAAGGTTGAGTGAACAGCACGGCCAAAGGAGAAGAGAGCACGCTCTAGTAGATCGCCAGAAGTGGTGTGGTCACGCTCTTGCTTTGCGATTTCCGAAACCTGTAGCAGGGTGCTGATGTGGTAGGGGTTGTGCTGAAGCAGGAGAACCATACGTTGAGGATCCATCGAGGCCACGCAAGTCTCGAACTGACCCTGAACGTCCTGGTATGTGCGGTTGTGGACAAAGGCATATTCGACGGTGCCATCTGATCTCTTCTCGACGACCTCCATACCAAGACCTCCGCTGGTTGCGACAGGCCACTCCTCCTTGCCCTGGATGAAGATGTTACGACGACGACTGAGAGCGGCCAGACCATCGCTTCTTCCGCCTTGTCCAGGTCTTCTGCCCAGAGCGGCAGCTAAGCCAGCCTGTTGGGCGCCTCCACGGTTTCGCCTACGTCCACCGGCATTATTGTCATCGTCGTTGTCGCCTTCGAGAGCAGCACGACCAAAGAGTCTGCGCATCTCATTGGCAGCATGGAGCGAGGAAGTGTCGACGGAAAGTAGTCGGCAGACTTCGTTGGTGTTGGGGTCGGCCGTGTTTGTAGGAGTGGCCGTGCCGGACCCCTTTGTGCTGAGCGACTTCAGAGCGAGGTCAATATCATCAAGCGACGGGTCTTGTTTGGCAGAGGTGGCATTTGCAGGTTGGGCCTTCTTTGCCTTCTTCTTTTTCTTCTTGGACTTGGTCGACTGCTTTGGTGCCGCTTGGGTAGGTTGTGTCGGCTTTTCGGGTTCGTCTTCTGATTCTTCTTGTTGAACATCGTCGTCTTCTGCATCGTCCTCATCGTCATCGGCGCCGTCTTGGTTCAGCATGGCAAAGAGACTCTGCTTGGAGGGAGCGGCAGCAGGAGCTTCTTCCTCTTCAGACTCGTCATCTTGTTCTTCATGCTCCTCCTGGAGCTTTCGCAACTGCTCCTGTTCTTCGCGTTCACGCTGGGCCTTTCTGAGTGCTCTCGACGACATGGTTGTGGTGTGATTGGTACTCGAGTACAACAATGACGATGGATCAAATAATATTCCCTCCAAAATCGGTGACGTATTATGACTTTTCAAAGTTTGTCACTCCTCACCGGGTCTGTCACAGAGATACAGAACATTACTCTAGCTGTAAAGATACACAGTCATTTATAAACAGATTCAAGTTAAGGAAGAACCATTGTCTTGCTATCTCCAAGTGACGACGACCTTGTTTCTTGACAAAAAAAAAAAAAAAAACGACTTTCCACAGTTACGAGTGTGACAAACTTGACAAACGAAGAGCAGTTCGACCCGCAAGTCGGCCCAGACTCCACTCTCGTCGCATCCTCTCTGCGACAACAGCATCCTCAAATGCGTCGTGCTGTGGTTCAGAACTTGCGTGCAGTCCGCCGCCCCAACGTGTCTCGCTCAAAAGTCGCGGGCAATGTCGTCTTCCACCGCTCGCTAGCCTCCCGCTCGTCGTCGACCCCCTCATCCATGCGCCTCCGCCGCGTTTCCCTGGCCGTTGGTGCTGTCGCTGCCGGAGGTGCCGCCCTATACCAGTACCGCCAGTCCTCCTCGTCCTCCTCTGCAGCATCCGCCTCGCTCACGTCGTACGCCTCCCCTCCGGCCCCCGGTACCACTGGTCCCGTGTCAGAAGAAGTCGCCGATGCCGTGCGCCGCGCCCTCATAGTCGAGCAAGGCGCTCTCTACACCAGCGTCATTCCCGACAACCAGCCCCTGCACAAGGAGACGGACGACTACGGTCGCAAGGTCCTGGAGATGTTGACTGCCGAGCAAGCCACCCAGAAGCTGAGGACCAACCAGGAGTCTTATCTGGTCGGCCGCGGTTCTGGTGTCGTTCGCTACGACGTTGTCCAGATCCCCAGCAACGATCCCATCGAGGACGACCATGCCGAGAAGATCATCCACGTCCCCGAGTCGGTTTCCGGTCAGACCGAAGGCAGCGACTGGATGTTCTGGGGTGTCTTTGACGGCCACGCGTATGCTCACCCAACCCCTCTCTTACCGCTGCCGTTCGCTGACAATCGAGGCACAGTGGCTGGACCACGTCTGCCAAACTCCGCCAGACCCTCATCTCCTACGTCGCTCGCGAACTCAACACAACCTACACGGCCGCCAACGCAAACTCGTCCTTGAAGCCTCCTCCTCCCGACGCCGTCGACGCCGCCATCAAGAAGGGTTTCACTCTGCTCGATTACGAGATCACCCACGAGAGTGTCAAGAAGGTTCAGACTGCAAAGTCGAGGTCGTTGGCCGCCGAGCTCCTCGCTCCCGCCCTCTCTGGTTCATGCGCTCTGCTTTCCTTCTACGACAGCCGCACCAAGGAACTTCGTGTTGCTTGCACCGGTGACTCGCGTGCTGTTCTGGGCCGCCGCGGTGCCAGCGGCAAGTGGACTGCGACTGCTCTTTCTGTCGATCAGACCGGTGGAACAGACTCTGAGAACGATCGTCTGCGTAAAGAACATCCCAACGAGCCCTACGTTACCCACAACGGCCGTATCCTCGGCGGTCTCGAGCCCAGTCGTGCTTTTGGTGACGCCGTTTACAAGTGGTCCAAAGAGACCCAAGATCTGCTGAGGAAGAACTTCTTTACTCGCTCTTACTCCAAGTACCTGAAGACTCCCCCGTACGTTACTGCCGAGCCTGTCGTTACCACCACAAAGGTCCAGCCTGAAAAGGGTGACTTTGTCGTCATGGCCACCGATGGACTCTGGGAGATGCTCACCAACGAAGAGGTCGTTGGTCTGGTAGGCATGTGGCTTGACCAACAAGCTCACACCGCTCCCCAGCAGAATTCGTCCTGGCTCAAGTCGTGGTTCAGCTCCAGTAAGACAGCCTCTGCTCTCAACGTAGAGGGTGCTGCTCACGGAGAGGATCATACCGGCCAGCGTGCTCCTATCCGTCAGCAGCAGTGGGGTGTCAACGACCCCGAGTTCCAGCGCTTTGTCGTCGAAGACAAGAATGCCGCGACTCATCTTGCCCGCAATGCCCTCGGCGGCAAGGACACAGACACCCTGTCCGCTCTACTCACCCTCCCTAGCCCTTACTCGCGCAGATACCGTGATGACCTGACTATTGAAGTCATATTCTTTGGCGAGGGTGGACCGGAACGAACAGGAAGAGTGGAGTTGAACAAGGAAGCATCGGCCATGAGCTCCGAGGGCGTCAAGCCCAAGCTTTGAAAGTGGCGTAAGAAATGTCGTTGATGTTGCATTGCGGGAGTCTGTTTAACATGGCGCTGGGGGGGTCTTGGTGTGGGAATGAATCTGACCTGACTCGAGGGCATCTATCCAAGTACGTAAACAGGGGTTCATCGGGATATGTTCATCCCCGAGCAGAGGAGTTCATATAGAATAGAAAACCGTGAATTTCTTCAGTCATATATCAAAGCAAGTTTTGGTGGCCGAATATCAGAACAGATGTTGTGTGTTGTTCCTCCGACCTTCTTGGAACCATCTGAGGTTCGTCCTCTACACCACACTCTGTCTCGAATCACGTGTATCATCTGAGGCATGTATTCTTTGCTGGGTCTCGCATCTCCCACCCTTGAACCTTCCTGATCCTTCTCCAACGTTGAAATTGCAGTCCCACGTGCACGCCAACTTCTATGAGGGTCTGAAATCCTTCCTTCTCTATTGTTTCCATGCATACCCTCGTAACCCAACCTCCCGGGTACGCACTAACACGCATGATCGTCGCTCCTCCTCCAGATCCACACACCTTGCGCATGTAGATCATCTCCTTGAGCGGACCATCCTCTTTCGCCCTATGGACGATCGACTGAACAAATCTCATCAAAACCGCGTGGTAGGGCACACTAACTCACCTTGTTTTGTCGGAGATGTACTCCATGTTGACCCATAACAAGTGACGAATCTGTTTTGGTATACATGTCTCGGTATTAGGTTTTTGCTCCACTGGCTGGAGATGAGATGAGATGAGGTCTCAAACACAAATCTCCAGTTTTCCACTTTTGACATGCTAATGATTGAGCGAATGGTATAGTGGAGTAATCAAGAGAACTCGAGTCGTAAAAGGTGCCCATGTAGTCAGGTAATTATTGGCAAGCCCGAGATCTATTCGAGCGGGCCGCCGATGGCATGGAGTTGGTGCAGAGAAAGACGTGCACGGAGCGTTGCTACTCCCGAACATGTCCGTTGCGTGACTTACGTCTTGCTTCAGGTTCGCGTGCTCAAAGTCCTCGAGTAAGTTGTTCTCCTTCTCCTCGGTGGTCGACCTCCCGTCTCCTAGATGCGGCATTGCTTGACTCGGGCAAGATCTGCTGCAGAGTCAAGCGTGGTGCTGTCAGAAAAAGCCGTTGTTCGACCGTGGTCGTTGGACCCACTTTTCAGAAACCTTCCCAAGTTGTTTCTCGGCGACGGAGCCTCTCAACTTGCCAACATCTTTTCCAGATCTTGAGAGTCCCAAGGTTTGAAAGATGTGCTTGCCTTGTTCTTTTGATTGACCATTCGTCAAACCTCCTGTCCTGTATCATGCGTGAGATTGAAACACGGGGCTCCCTTGTGACAGCTTGCCTGACTTGACCATACAAAGAGAGGTTCAGCGTGTGCCGATGCTAGTTGAGTTTCATGCTCCAACGAGATATAAAGTTAACCTCAACTTTGCACTGCGGTGGCGTTTTAGAGTCCACTCTCAAGTCTCAACACCAGCATCCGTGACTCGTCGCGCTGCGTCAACAACGTAAAGTTTCGAACCAACTAGTCTTCAGTCATGCCTATGTTGTGTCGATCAATTGTTACATCTGCTGAGAATGGTCCTTGAAGGTTCAAACCCTGTGCACTTGCTGCGCAAATAGATTGTACATATGTAGGAGCAGGCAAGTCCCATGCTTTGTCTGTTTCCCTTTCTCTGAATGATTGTCTCTTTGATCGCCATTTTCTTCTCATCTACTCGGATCCAAAATACTAGCTGTTCTTCAGACCATATCGTTTGGAGATGACAGAGCAAGGGTATTAGATTGCCCTTACGTCACCAGGTCTTCTCTTCTGCAACATTTTTGGAACATCGTACGCCTGCTTCTCGGGATACCATCTTGAACCTGGACGCAGCTAGTTCTGCTTTGCTCCAATCATTATGGCGAGCGAAATTCCTACCTTGAACCATCTGGGCTCTGTACCCCAAGCACTGTTCTCAGGCACAGTGGCCATCTTGTCGGTGGCATGGTTCTCAGTGGTCTTACGAGTTTACGCCCGAAGTGTTGTCATGAGATCGTTTGGATGGGACGACTGGACTATCATGCTTGCTATCGTGAGTGCTGGAAGCATTGGCCAGGCCATGAACCAACCATGCTAACACTGTCGTCAGACATCATTCACAGTACAATGTGCTTACATCATAAAAGCTGCAGAGATGGAAATGCAACCAGAAAAATACAACAACGTTCATGGCCTCTCTCGTCTTGTGACAGTAAGTGGCTGGCTCGAACTTGATCAAATCTAGATGCTAACCTCACCTTAGGATATCATCGCCTTCAGCGGATCCTACGCCATCACTGGAGTCTTCTTGAAAATCTCACTGGGCTTCTTCTTTCTGCGGATCATTATCGAACCATGGCAGAGAGTGGTCATCTATATCTGCATGGCCATCAGCACCATTTACGGCTTCATCTACTTCGGCATCGTCACATTCGGTTGTGGAGATCCTGACAAATTCCTCTTACGAACCGTCCAGCATAAATGCTTATCAATCCCGGATGTCACCATACCTGCGAGCTACGTACACACAAGTTTAAACGCGACTACCGATTGGATCATGGCTCTCCTCCCCATCGTCACCATTTGGAAGCTCAACATGCCACGCACAACAAAGTTCTGGGCATATCTCCTGCTCGCGCTGGGAGCAGCAGGAAGTATCGTCTCACTCATCCGCTTCGGCTACGTCGAGGGCCTTCGTCCGGGAAAACACTTTTTCAAGCAAAGTGCCAAGTTTGCATTATACAGTACCATCGAGCCCGGTCTCGGCATCACAGCCGTCAGCTTTGCAACGCTGAGACCATTGTTCAACAAGTGCCTCGAAGGTGCCAAATCGGTCAAATCGGGTTCTCTTTCTCAGGGCAGTCATAGCGGCAGAAAGAGAGCTTCCATCGTACCGGATATCCAACTCAAGGGACTTCCTCTGTCTAGGTCTCGCCCGCGCGACGGGTTCCGTGCGTTTGGAAGTTCGGAAGACGAGAATCCTCAGAGTTGGACTGAAGTTTCTGTCGTGTCTCATGACTTGGAGAAGGGTCAAGATTCCAGCTGGCTATCGAGCCCACGAGCGCTGTGAAGCTGATTTATGGATGATTGTCAGACTCATTATCCACCGAGAAGCATAATCTCCTAGGTTTTCCCCGAGGACGTAGATGATTTCACACCTCTAGAGCTTCCATATCTCTCTGCGCCAGGGTATGAGCGGGAAAGTGTGTTCCACTGAGATTGTGGTGCTGGACGAGCCCAGCAGCACTATACCACCACGGTATAACCGTGACTTCGACAGAGACACAGGCATGTGAACTTGGTATCACAAGGACACAAGTTGCGAAGCCGCTTCGAGTGCGTCTTGCCTACTCTCTACTTCAACACACCCAGCGAATTCACCGGCAAAGGCAGAAACAGGTCCCCTTCTATCAGCAACGAAGCTTGCTTGAGAAACAACCAACACAGCTCACGTTATCGGAAAAAGAGCCTCCACCGTCATCATCGAGAGCCCATGGCCATTTGTACCAAAACACACCCGATCCCAGTCCCAACAGATCTCGAAACCATGCAGATGCAACGCGGAATCATGAACACCACCAATCAAGTCAAGGGAAGCGGTATACAGCACGCTCTCTCGTGGAAGCGGAGATCATCGGTTCAGTAGCACCAAGAAGCAAAGCATGGCCAATCAAGCCTCCATTGCTGTCCGCCACAACCAACTCCATTGTCTAGCAAAGGCTGAGAAAACAACCCGTGGATGAAATCCCATATCAGAATACTCTAGCGTACTTGATTAAAGATACCCATTTCCTTTTTCCTTTTATGCTAAACATACCCAGATAAAGAGAAACATAATCCCACAATCACAATCCAAATATCCTACGTACTAGAATGTCGAGAGAAAAAAAAAAAAAAAAACACATCCATGCATCGCCCCCTCTATGTGGGTGTTGCTTTGATTTCGAAAGTACCGTGCATTTTCGTAGCTGTATGGAGAGTGGAGTATAGGATGAAGGAGGCGCTCCTGGTGATCGTGATGATGGGGTGGTTACCTACGAAGTGGGGCGGGCGAGCGATGCGGCAGAAGGCGATGTTCGTGGTGATGACTGCAGAGAACGGTATCAGCATAATGTCGGACAGGGCACTACGATGAGGCGCTGATGGATGTAGAGTAGCAGATGACTGATGGTGAAGCGCTGTTTGCACTGGCTGATGATGAAGAGCCATATGCAATGGCTGATAGTGCCTCAGAGCACAGCACCTGGCCAGAGGTACGCGAGGCTGCCTGTGCTGGAGCGAGATGGATGGATGAGTGATGCACAAGCAATGGGTAATGGGTAATGGATATGAGTTGATGGTACTCACGATTTTTGGTTTGGACTGGAGCAGAGAAGAGAGCGAGAAGAGTAGAAAACATATACATCAGGCCTTAGGACGCAATGTGGAAGGCACGCTCGAGAAACGCCTGCCATTTTCGCACACCACTCTCGGCAACAACAGCAGAATGCATGCACTGAAGCCGTTTTGCTGCGATCTTATTTGAGAGACATATATGGATACGGTCGTAAATTTTGATCGATGTTGGTATACGTGATACCGTAGAACCTCGTTCCATACGGCGCGCCCTCGAGCGATTTGTGCGGCTTTCGAAAACCATCCTCTTACCATACATACTAGAGTGAAAGACTGCCTTTGTGGAAAGAGGGCCACTGTATGAAGGTGCCATGTGGGAGCTCAAAAAGTCAGGACGATTGTCGCATGACCATGGCCTAAAAACTACACGATCGTCAGTCCGATCAATCTTCCATGGGCAGACAAACCACGCCGAGCATTGAGAGGTTGTCAAAGATGGCACGGCAGACCTCAGAAGCAGGATGCTATGGAGAGACCAAAGTGCATGACCTGAAGCAGATCGACTGCACTATCTTCCATTAACCTCCCCATCTGCTAGAGGCTGTCACGTTATAGCTATAGAAATGCACGATACTTTCCAGTCGGAAACAACGTCCACGGAGAGAATGTTATCTCAAAGTATCTCCATGGCCATGCTTCTGTTCGGAAAGCAACTGTGCAATTTGATAGCTCACAATATCAATGTATCTCATCGTGAGAGTGAGAGAGGTCGAAAGAACGTGTCTTGGTTGGCAGAGCGCCTGAGATGATCATTTGTCGAGATCTCGACGAAGAGATTCAACTGCCGTATCTCAACATCCAAGTTCCGATCCGGAGAAGGTTCGTTTTACTTCGGCCGGCGTGAGGCAGTGGTTTTGAATCGAATGTTGGACATTCGGCAACACGGGTGGTACGCGGACGTGGCCGGCTTGCCGATTTTCCTCAACAAGGCATATTGCAACTTGCAAAGTTGAGGTCCGTTGGGCACAGTACTCGCCTAATACAAGCGTTTTGATACAAGTTGGAGTCGATCACTTTGCGCAGCGAGCTTTTCATTTGGCGACTGGAGTCTCCACCGACATTCCCCTGCCTTCTCCACAGCGCTCTCCATGGTACAGTCCTTTTTGAGGTCCGGCGTCGGTAAGCCGCTCTTTCTTTCAAGAATTAATCGGCTTTCTTCGTGATTCGTCGACCTACGGCGCCATCCGCTGTACATAACATCAATCCCAAAGTGGTTTGATTTGTCCTTGAAATGGCTAGAGTCATCACGTGGGACGGGATTGATACTATGTAGAGCTTAGGATGGAAGGAGCTTGGCAGCTTGTAAAAGAACTGCTGGAGCCAGGTGGGGCAATTTCCTGCTGTTCTCTCTCTCGTTACCGCGAAGGTCGTTTCACAAACGCCATTCTTCAATTCCGTCGAATGGTCGTTGTCTGTGTGCAACAGTATAATATTGTTAATGACGCAGACTGAACTCTGGTTGATTGAAAGTATTTATCGCTCTGCAGCCCTGCAAGCCACCGCCGTGATCCGATCGTTTCGTCCATGTGTGTCGACCAATGGGATACGACCGGTCTCTCGTGCCGTCCACGACGTCTCTTCAAACTTTTTCCAAGGATGACGTCGCGTACTATCAATGACATCGTTGTGTCTACTGTACATGGTAATCATCGTCCGCGGCGGATATTGGTAAGCCCTGGCTGACGATGTGCTCGACCGACGAAAGATCGATCACGGGTCTCACGAAAGATGCTCGGTTTGGTTGCATTCCGGAGGTCGTGTCGTTGGCCCTGAGACGATATGACCTCAGTCGCGGGTCCTGCAAGATGATGAATTGAGCGACAGTCAAAAAGCAAGAAGATCGTCTTTTGATTTATATATTGTCACTTCTCCATATTCAATCCATATACTGCTCTTTCGGTCCTTTTCCCACGTTTCGCCTTCTCCCACACTACAACCCCAAACTTCTCCACGTTGGCCATAGCCCTGCAGTCGCCAACATGGGCATGTTCAGCAAGAAAGACAAAGAGGACGACGGCTCGTTCCACAGCGGTGCGACGACACCGCCGGGAACAGCTCAGCGAACGATGGATACCACAGAAAAAGGAATGGAAGACGATGGACCTACGCACATTTACAACTTCAGAGTCATTGCCATGGTTCTGATTGTCTCCATCGGAGGTCTCATCTTTGGTTTTGATACTGGTCAGGTAATGAGTCGATGCGTGATTGCATACAGATCATTGCTGACGGAACTGCAACACAGATTTCTGGCTTCTTGGCCATGGAGGACTTCTTAACTCGCTTCGGTGAGAATGGAGAGTTTACTCCTGTAAGAGAAGGCACCATTGTTGGTCTGCTCTCTATTGGTACTCTGTTTGGAGCTATCATCGCTGCACCTATTGCCGACAAATTCGGACGCCGCATGTGTATCCTTATCGGAAACATCGTTTTCTGGATTGGCATGATCGTGCAAATGTCAGCAACAACTCACTGGTATCAAGTGGCGATCGGTCGTTGGGTTGCCGGGCTTGGCGTTGGTGCGCTCTCTGTCTTGACCCCTATGTACATGAGTGTAAGCCGATTTCAAAACTTCTGGTGTATTAGCAACATACTAACTTCTTTGATAGGAAACCGCTCCCAAGAACATTCGTGGCTCAATGGTGTCGTGTTACCAACTGTTTATTACTCTCGGTATCTTGATCGCAGATCTTATCAACCTCGGTACCAAAAACATCAGCGGGCCTCCTTCATGGCGTATTACTATGGGTGTCGGCTTCGTCTGGTCTGGAATCATGGCCGGAGGTATCTGGCTTCTTCCTGAAAGTCCTCGTTGGGATTACCGTCAAGGAAAAGTTGAGAAAGCCAGACACACCATCGCCAACGTCTACGGAACCTCGCAGAATCACTCGGCCGTCAACCGTGAGATAAGAGAGATCAAGGCCAAGTTCGACGTCGAGCAACAAGGTGGTGACCACCCCTGGTACGAAGTCTTTACTGGTCCTCGTATGGCTTATCGTGTTATGTTGGGTGCTGGTCTGCAAATGCTCCAACAGTTGACCGGTGCCAACTTCTTCTTCTATTACGGAACCACAACTTTCGAAGCTGTAGGTATCGACGACAGTTTCGTTACGGCTACTATCCTCGGTGCCGTCAACTTTGTCTGCACTTTCGGTGGTCTTTGGGTTGTCGAAAACGTTGGACGTCGCAAGGCTCTCATCTTTGGTGGCTTCTGGATGTTCGCAATGTTCATGGTCTTCGCAAGCGTAGGTCACTTCCAGCTATACAAGGGTATTAACGAAGGAACTGCTGGAACGGTCATGATCGTCTTCGCTTGTCTGTTCATCGCTGGATACGCATCGACTTGGGCACCCATTGTTTGGTGCATCGTGGGTGAGCTTTACCCTACCCGCTACCGTGCAAAGGCCATGGGTATTGCCACTGCTTCCAACTGGGTAAGTACATCCGATTGTACAATTTCTAGGATTATGCTAACTGTGAATGAAAGATTTGGAACTTCCTTATCGCATTCTTCACTCGTTTCATCACCAACGACATTGACTACCGCTATGGCTACATCTTTGCCGCCTGCAATTTCGCCGGAGCATTCGTAGCCTATTTCTTTTTGTGCGAACACCAGGGCCGTACCCTCGAGGAGATCGACACCATGTATATCCTCCACGTCACGCCTTGGAAGAGTTCAGGCTGGACACCGCCGGAGAATGAGGAGTTGGTCACCGCCGATGCTCTCGCCCTTACATCTGGTGCCCGTGGCATCAAGAAGGCCGACGCTGCTGGTATGGAGAGCGAGCGCCGTGTTGAGAACATGCAGGTACCTCCTGCCACTGCCACGCACGGTATCCACGATGTCTCAGGCACTGACTTTGTGCCCGAGAGCACGAGAGCGGCCGATGGTCGTCCTCCAAACATTGGAGAGTAAATCTATTGTTCTGATTTGAATTGATTTGGAAGGAGTTTGGTAAGGGGGAAAGCCTGGAGTTTTCTGCGCCCGTTTTCACCATCTCTGTATTTATTATTATAATATCTGTACAAACATAACGAACCACTCATACGATTATCCATTCCTCGTCTACCATTTATACAAGAGAACATCAGTAATGATCGACATGCAGAACTCATTGCAATCCTTCCATCCCTCGTTTGCGACCTATACAAGAAAACATTTGTGATGATCAACATGCAGAAAAGTCACAATCCCACCTTTTCTATTTCGTCTGCTCAGTCACAATCTCAACCCCCTCACCTCCACCCTGACTCTTCCTCTTGAACAACCCTTTTGCCGTCTGCGCAAACGACGAATTCGACTTCTTCTCTTTTTCCCGTGCTATGGCTTGGTTTTTGCGAGCCGCTGCTTCTCTCTGCATCTCAGGGTCGTTCGGGTATCGGTCTGCAAAGTCCTCGGGCATGTAGGGAGTTTCGCCTTTGAACTCTGGATAAACGCCGTTGATTGCGAATCCGGACATTATGGTAGCTTCAGAAGGGTATTGGGATGTATCGTTAAAGGTTTGAGATGCATAGGCTTGGTATGGGAGATCAAATGCTTAGACAGGGCTGGGAAAATAGTGATAAGGCCTGGGCATGGGACAAGTGGCTATATAAGCAATACAATCAAGCTTCTTCCCGATCTTCGTCGTCTTGTGACCCTCAAGGCTATGTAGATGGAAGGATGCGCTCTAGTTGATCTTCGTTCGATCGGATCCTTCGGCCGTAGTGGTGAGTCGTTCGTCACATATTATACCGCTTGTTATTAATCATGTCTCGGACTCTCCTACTACTTTTCTAGAGCTAACATCCCAAGGATATTATAGCTAATAAAGTAGCATTTATAAGAACGCGAGTAAAGGGACGCGATTATATATATAAGCCGCTAAGAGCTACTACTCCGGTGGCGTAATGATAATTCTATGGTTGGTTGTTGCGCTGGCAACCCTGGTGAAACCAGCAATGGTATCAGGAAAGCAGTCGGAGACGAGGGGCGCGGTCGATTTCATGCTTGTCAAATCAAGGGCGTATACAGACTTCAAGTGTCTACGTCCTGCGATTATCAATCTATGGGCTAAACGTGCTAAAGATCACTACAGAAATTGATTGTAGATTAACAACGGTAACATATGATTCAACAAATCGGTTGTATTGTAGCTATGAGGATGTATGATTGTCTTCGGATTGGAGATGTGTCCTGTGAGAGCCCAAAGTTTGTGGCTCTTGCCAGATTTTGTCCTGATCCTGAGATGTATCCTGCTTTTCTATAACGCATATGTCGCTCCATGGCTCTGCTAGAGAGTGGTGCAACTGACTTTTTGCACAAGGGAAGAATTCGTTGAATTTGTGGTATAATCTCTAATTCGGTTCGGATGGAAAATCGTCCATTTTGCCCGTAGTAAAGTCTGCCGTTGCTGCGATGGCTAGATTTGGTCGCTGGCAGTGTGTAAGGCGTTGGTGCAGGCAACACTGTTAGCCTCCCCTATGCTTCTGCTTTACTTGTAACCTCTGCGGGTGCGAGACCATGGACCCAAGTATGTTGTTAGAAGCAATTTCCCTACGAGAGGGTTAGTATGTTATTGGTATAGAAAATGCCAAGTTGACTCACGCTCATATACATTTATGTCAATGTAGAGAATCATGAAACCGAGTTCAGCAACCCAATGGTGATGGCAATCTCATATCAAGCACCGGTTGCTGTCGTCTAGATGATCACACCAGCCCAGGAAACGACCCGCTAAAATTCAACCGACTAGTCGTGAGGTCCGGATTTGATACATCCTCGCTTGTTGCAGCAAAGCTCATCGGACGCGAGTGTCGAGTGACAATCTCTCAGGCACCTTCATATCAACAGAGCCCTTCATCAAATCTCTGAACGCAGCCAACTCTTCAGAAGCAGTTGACACCAGGTTGGGTTTCGTACGATCATCTATGCGAACGCAGGCCTCAAGAACGAAGGCACCACTAACGTCCAAGGGCTTCAGGGATTCCAGAACAGGCAGTGTAGTCAAGGGTGTCTGTTGAGGCATATCACTTGCTCGCAAAAGACGGAACAACGTGAGTACCATGTTCTTGTGCACAAATCTATGGCCTTCGACGAAGAACTCGTTCACGAATCTGCAGAGGTCAGAGATCGGAAGCGAAGTATGTTCTAAGATGGAAAAAAGTTACCCGTTGTTGGCAGGATCGAGGAAGTTGCGTAACTGGTCGTTGTCCAAGGCCATGTCCGTTGCTTGTCGTAGAACAAGAGTCTTGGTCTCAGGTTCTGGGGTCTCCTGTGTCTTGATTCTCCATGTACACGCCGGCTGGCTGGCACTCTCACTGTTTTCGGACTCGGGTAGGATGACAGAGTCCTTGCCAAACTCGGACTGGTCAAGCTGACGGACTAGATGTTGGAATGTGAGGGTTTGAGGTTTGACAGGCTTGTTTGGGAACTTCTTGTTAGGCTTGTTATCCTGGGCTGAACGCATGGGTCTGTAGATCAGATGCCTCTCGAAGAGGGTCTGCGGTTGCATTGCGGCAATGCCAGCAAGGACCTTGAGGATTTGGTCATGGCGCTCGAGGGGCACCTGGCCGTAAAGCAAAAGCTCATGCATTGCACGTGAAATGAAGTGATGGCTGGCACAGAAGGCGGCTAAGCGAGCCAAGAGTCGACAGGCTCAGGCACAAATGAAACAGATGGACTGCCTTTACTGGATCAAACAAAGGCAGACTAGACTATCTGTTTGCTCGACTACTGTGTCACTCTGGTGCTGGAGCAGACTTGACGAAAGTGGAAGGGCCACCGGAAACTCGGCAATGTTCTGACTTCTCAGCAGATGGTGGCAGACGACTGGAAAAAGCAGAAACAGTGACCCGCTCAAGGCGCAATAGGCACGACAGATGAAGTGACGAGAGGTCGGCTTACCCCGTGGAGGAAAGAACGGAGCTGGCGGAGAGGGAGTCGGCCGAAGAGAAGACCGAGGAGAAGAACAGTTGAGTGATGGCGGGGGACAGGGAGCGAAAGTTCGGAGATAGCAGAGATAAGGCAGGACGATTGGTGCTTTGTCAGAGGGACTTGTCAGAGGAAGGACTTTCAGGCAGAAAAGAGCTGGCCAGTGTGGGCAAACGAGTGGTTGAAAGGCAGCGCGCGCGCGGCGGACGTCGGGTATTGAGCGCGGCCGATGTCGTCTTCGCGGCGTGATACCAAGGCCATCTCACACCACGCGCTGCACCTTCCACGAGCGCCGATACATATTACATGCTCAATTCACCTGCCCCGCACCCACGGCCATTTGTACAAATTTCTTCTTTCCCTCTTGTGAATTCGTGTCTGCCTGTCCGTCTCTCTGTCAACCTTTCCTCAGCCTTTCCAACTCCAACAAACGCCCTCACCACCAAAGCCCGACTCGTCAGTCTCGGCACGCCCAGCTCTCCACAGCTTCCAACTTCCGTCAAGACTCGACCACTTCCACTTCCCACTCCACACGAAATACTCGACTCCTGCACACGCACCCTCGCACAACTCACAACCACCACATCCTCCAAAATGAACGCTACACGCACCCTCTTCGCTCGTCAGCCCATGATCCGCTTCCTCGGCAAGAGATCAATCCCTAGCAGTTCGTAGCCTCACGTCAAAGCTCCACCCACACCGTCTAACACTCGCGCAGAGATTGACCACACTCCTCACGCCCACCCCGCCGCTCCCACCTCTGAGCTTCCCGAGTCTTTCGCTTCCTACAGACAAAAGGCCCAGCAGCACGGTCCCCTGCACCGCCGTACCGCCGCCAGCCAGTACGGCGGCTTCGTCGGCGGCAAGCCCGGAAAGTCGCTCGGTCCCGTCGAGCCCGCTTCTGGCGAGTTCTTCGACCGTAGCGACCTGCCTTCCCGTTTCGCCAGAACTTCATGGTCCGCTGCTGAGATCGAGGCCATCGAATCCGGCGGTGCCAGCATGTTCGCATAAACGACCAAAAACTCCCCTTTGATGATGAACAAAAAGTCTTTCTAGCCATGTGCAAATTGGAAAAGTGAGCGTCTGCAGGCAAGCGCTGCATCTTTCTCCTATCAACCCGATCTACATAACCCTTACGACGATTGATTTCCACGGATACGACACGATTTCGGCCAGATACCCCAAGAGCCCGACACATTGCACATGAGCAGAAACGCCACGGCGTGCTAGACATACCCGCGCCGATTGCTTTCTGACGGTTTGCTGGCGAAGATCAGCGCCACGAGAAGTTCTGGAGACCTTCAAGAGATCGACGTGTCGGGTCCTTGATGCTTCAGTTATGTAGATGGGCTGCACCTTGCAAATCGCTTGGCCACCATGTCGGCTCGACCACGAAATCAAAATAGCATCCGTACATGACCCCAAACCTGACAACCATCCATCGACGTGTGAACATGCATGTGAAAGTCGCGATCTCTCGTGCCTGTCTTTAAAATGTAAAGCAAGACGGTTTCCCGAAGCGGCCAACATTGATCACGTGCAATCGACGCGACGCAAACACGTCTGCCGGATGCCTTAACTTGGATAATTTCACAAAGTGAATAGTGTGATGCTGCTTGCAAGAATACAAGCGCGCAGACCTCAGTTATTGTCCTGCAACTTCGTCTATGCGTACACAAAGATGCCGCCTACTCTCAAACGTCTAGCTACAGAGGACGGAAGCGTCTCACCCCCACCACTAAAGCGCACAGCACCTTCGGCCAGTACAACCACAAGTACTTATATCAAGACTGTTAATCAAGATGGGCTTACGAACTAACAACCGACTCAGGTTCGGCAGTTGCCAACTTCTTCAAACCAGCTTCTCAGAAGGATCCTGAAAAAGTTACATGGAAGGTCATCGACAACACATTGCTGTACTGCAAGTACGACAAGGTCGATACCTTCGCTGCAGACAGACCACGTAAAATTGCCGCTTTTGACTTCGTACGCCAGTCCTCACAGCAAGGTCAAAGCAGTTTCTAACCTTCTCCAGGATTCCACTCTGGTCGATGCTAAGTCGGGCAATCGATTCGCCAGGGATGGCGATGACTGGAAATGGTGGCATAGACAAGTCCCTTCAAAGCTGAAGCAACTAGCTGAAGATGGGTAAGCATATGCATGTTGTAATACGAAATACCCGGCTGACTAGTCCAGATATCTGTTAGCAATCCTCAGCAACCAAGCCGGCATTAGCATGAACAGTGCCTCCAAGACAGTCAATTCAGACAAGAAAAGACTTGCCGACTTCAAGCAGAAGGTCAAGAGTGTCCTCACGCAGCTCGACCTGCCTATCGTCCTTTATGCTGCCACCGACAAGGACAAGTTCCGCAAACCGCGTACAGGAATGTGGGACAAGCTGCTAGAGGCACAAGGACTGACTCAAGAAGGCGATGTTGACCTAGAGGCTTGCTACTTTGTCGGCGATGCAGGAGGTCGAACAGCAAGCACAAGAGGCATCAAGGCAGACTTCTCTTGTTCAGACAGGTTTAACGTTTTCTGACTGCATGGCTGATATTATACTAACACTATGGCAGAGATCTGGCAAGCAATGTCGGCATCAAGTTCATGACTCCAGAAGAGTTCTTCCTCGGGGAGGATCCTCGACCCTTCACTCGCACATTCGACCCGTCTGCAATCGTTTCACCAGTCCTGACGAGCAAGACGGACGCAAGTAGGTCTTCGGAAGAATCGCGGACTTTGTACTTGTGTTGACTTCTCACAGGCCCGATAGCCTTCACAAAAAAGAACGATCTCGAGCTGGTCATCTTCTGTGGAAGTCCCGGAGCTGGAAAATCGACATGGTTCCAACAGCATCTGAAACCGCTCGGCTACGAGCGTGTCAACCAGGACTTACTCAAGACTGTATGTTGAACTCTTCTTTGCGCTCTGTTCTGATATCCAGACTGACAAAAACACAGAGAGACAGGTGCCTTAAGGTGGCCAAGGAACTTCTTGAAGACGGAAAATCGGTAGCAGTTGGTACGTTTGCTCTTGTGACGAGTTTCAAGATCATGATATTGAATGTCTCAATCCAGACAACACCAATGCAGACGTCAAGGCGCGTGGGTATTGGACAGAGCTGGCAAAAACACTCGAAACTCCAATTCGATGCGTGCATTTCACAGCCCCCTCTAAGCTGTGTGAACACAATGATGCGTTTCGGTCAATCGGAGGGCAAAGATTAGAGGTACGCAAACACGTCTTGCGAGCTGCGAGATGCCGTGAAGACCATGCAGCGCTTACTGACACTTCGGGTGGGCGATCAGATGAACCCGGAATCGAGAACCATGCTGCCGAGACAAGCATTCACTGGGTTTGCAGCCAGATATAGCCCTCCAACCCTGGATGAGGGCTTCGTCGATATTACCAAGGTCGATTTCGAGGTGCGTCGCAGATCTATCTCATCCCGTATGCTAGAGTCTGTCACCCAAGCAGCTGTAAAGATGCATGGTTCTTCTCATGTCAGACTCTGGTTCAGCAAGAGTCTTGATTTCGTGGGCTCACTCGTGTTCACTCCCAGCATGGAGATGACCGTGTATCTCTACAGCTCCGTACGACTGATTCTAGCACACGGAGAGCAACGAAGATCACTTGCTGACTAGATCCCGACATAACAGTTTTCTGGTACCGAGGAGCAGAAGATCGCATGGTCGAAGTTCTGGGTCTGAGACGTTGCGGAGAAGTATCCGGACTTTCACCTTCGTGGCCAGAACGTCCCGCTCGAACGACGAATACGACACATCTTGGGAGCAAGTCTGGGCGACATCAATAGGCCACCCGCAAAGTGGCAGAGTCTAGAAAGGAAGGTCCGTTGAGCATATCGCTTCGAGGTACCACTTCTTCAACTCGACATTTGATTCTTACTCATCCGGGTCCTTATCACTATTTGCAAGGTCTACCCAAGTCTGCCCTTGGGTGACATCGTTCGATGGTGGGACCGGAGGCGCCTGAGGCAGCCAACACTGTTCTAGATCAGCTCGACTGACCGAGATGGCGTTTCTCCCGTAAACAGCACAACAGAATTTCCCCACGAATAATAATGGCACACGGCATGGAATATGTAGACCCTTCGAAACGAGCAATGGATTTGCAAGTTGCAGGAAAGGGCGGAAAGGGAAGGGAAGAGCACATAAGGACAAGGCGTGAAGGTTGTTAGGGATGCGGCTTATGACAAGGTTGATGCTACGGAATCTCTCCCTCTTTCTGTCTTCTTGCCCAGCGCTTCGGAACCGAGGGTCGATTGGATCTTTTGCTATCAAAGTTCCATCTTTGATCCGAAACTCTCTGCGTGTACAACGATACAATTGCCCCTTGCCTTTCTAAACACGAAAAAGAAGGGTGACGAGAGTGACCTGCATCAGTTCATGTTTTTGCGGGAAGACACCTCGGCAAGGGCTTACGGACAGGGTTACCCCTTGCAGGTGCCTGCAAAGTGAGACGACGGCAAGCACAAACAGCCAAGCAAAGCAAGCTTGTGCATTCATCCGCGCTTTTATCCTGTATCCAACTATTGCATTCCGCTATCACAGGGATTGCGCAACGAGTCTCTCGACAAGACTTTTGTCTCGACTGTGCTTCCCGCGTTTGGACGGCAGAGGGAAAGACAAGAAAAGGCCGCCTCAGCTGCTGCGCCTGGTTCTGCTTCGCTTAGCTTTCGAGTTCCGAGTCGCTCTTGGTTCAACCATGTTGGAAAGAGGAAGGAGTTTGTCCGTGGGAAATGGTGGATTCTTCTGGGCATTATTTTTCTTTGCACGCCTCGGTATTCCTTTTTTCGCACCTTCTTCTTTTGAACCGAAATACCGAACCTTGCAAAGCAATAGTCGATTTGATCGACGGGCTTTACGGACAATCGATTGAAGTTTGACAGAAACTCCCGAGGGCTTGGATGGGCGAAAAGTGTCAAAAGCAGCAAAGGGGAAAGCACTGAGGAACAAGTCTCTCGAGGATTATTAACCATGTTTAACTAGTTAAACGACAAAAGATCCGACGACCGCACAAGCAAGCAGGACGTAACTCGCACGAATGCGATGCGGCTTCTACGCTTGGCCTTTTACCCATCGGCTGTGTGTTCCCATTGTGCTTGCTGCACTCACAGTTTGCAAACCATCAAACAGTTTTGTGCAGTTGTTTTTTGATTGTCACCTTTCTTTCAAAATGCAAGCGACTGGATGTTTGGTTTGAGTTGTTCACCTTCTGTCACTATGCATATGCTTTCTCTGATTTCAAGACGCTTGTACCTGATGTACATTGCTTCACAAATCCACACGATCGGGGTTTTGGCTGGCCCTCGTGCAAAAGAGAGTTCTCTAATTCTCAACGGATCCGTTGTGGATTCGTGGACGATGGTTCACGCCGGTGAAGAACCGACGGTTGGTTCGCGTGGAACCGGCGTCTTTTCTTCACCTTTCCGCTTTTTGCTCGTTCTTCTGCCGGTGGACGGAAGATCCCCCCGTGACGGCGGCGCTTCTTTAACGAGTGTCGGTCCATGAACATGCATCGTTAGCGCCAGATGACAACCATGTCGCTGGCTGTCAAAAAGGACGGTTCGGCTGCGGACCTGCGGCTTTTCCACCTTCCGCCGCACCGCTTTTGCATCCTTTCATGACTCGGAAAGAAGAGCAAGTGAACAACGAAGAAGATGCTGGCCAAGCGAGAGGCGTTTTCCTTCATCACGTTGAGGTGTCTGCTGGCTTGTGGTTTCAGGCTTGCTGCTTTGTTTTGCACGTCTACATGGGTCGATACAGCACTCTGCATGCGTCTTCCAACAGCTCACTGCATCTATCGGTGTTTCATCAATCTGGTCTGCTGGGGCGATGTTGGGCATCTCCTCCCAGGTTGCTGGGTCTTTCTTGTCGTGAAAGTTCCTCGCTTCCCGTACCTGATCGGTACAGCAGGCACCACTTTCTCTAGTTCCAGTGGCATTGCCCGCAGGGTCGGCGGCCCCGCTGGACAGTGGAAAGGCCACGCGACCATACTTGTACAATGTGCAGCTGCTCTCAACTCGTAAAGAACAAAGACCTGACCTCTAGAAACTCGACCGCTCGAAACGTGAGATACAGGAGGTGAAAGGAACAAGTCTCTACCATCCCCATGCCACAGAATGACGTTGGGGTACAATGCAGCTAGAGCCGCTGTATCTGCAAGGACGAACAATCAAGAGCTGGGGTGGGTATGACAGACAAACAGACGACAAGGGCAGAAAGGCGGGAGAAGGCACGCTTGCAGCGGGAAGCCGCCCCGACCTGCGTTAGAGCCAGGTTTGGGTTTCCGTCGGGCGCCCAAAGGAAAAGAAGTCTCTTTTTGCTATTTTACCCACTGCCGAAAAGCTGCGTTGGCGTGCGACGTGACTGGTCAGAAATCTTTCATTTTCCGACCTTTCGCCAAAGGGTTTGGTGCCTCTCTTCTCTGCCCTTTCCACCTGCTCCACCACGGCTGTCGGTGACTTTGTAACGCCGCACTGTACCTTTTGACACACGAGGTTGAAGCGTGCAGGCTCGTCGTCATTCAAGGTCCCAGCTCCCAGACGGCCGTCGGTCTGGCCGTTTGTTCCTGCGCGCGCGCTTGGGGTTGAAAACGACGAACGAGTGACGAAATGCTTCGGAACTGTGTTTGAGCAGACAGAGGAAAGCATAGGGAGACAGGAGGAACAAGCAAAGACAGACCCTGCAATGGAAGCTGTAGATAGAATAGAGGGGCAAGCCCAGGGGTCTGTGGATGGTCAGGACTGACAGAAGGGTCGACGTGCTGCCCACACCTGATGCAAAGCACTTATGCGTGACTACTGGTGGCTACAATTCCAAAGCGGCAGTTGTGAAAGGTCGTTGAATGACGGGGCGTACAACAAGCTCTTGGATATCCCGAAGGATTTGACGGTTCTGGAGCGTCGAGGTTGTACGTGTGGCCGTTACATGACAGGCAGAGGGCACACGGAGTGCAAAGACAAGGGACCTTTGTCTTGTGTATCTCGTGCACCAGGTTGGAGCAGGTGAGAGTTTCGACCACATTATGCAAGCAATTGGCAGTGGACTCGACAGCTGCCAGCATCGGCTACAGCTGCAGGTGGCTGGGTTGCTTGCAACAAGGGTGGTGGTTTTACCGCTAGGCGCTCGTCTGGTGGAGGATGAGGAGGGGCCACATGTCTGCTCCGCGCTCTAGGGCCTGAGCTCTGCGATGGTGACTGCATCGAAGGTTCAAGCATCAAAAATGCCATGGGACCCGCACGCTAAGCCCCAATCTCTATTTTGCAGCTCCAACTGATCTTGATCGTCTGCGTCTGTCTTGCCCATCTCCAGCCCACTGTGCTGCTGCGCTTGTCGCCGTTTTGCTCTGAGACACCTTCTTCACGAACACCCTCTGCAACCTCTCTCCTCTCATCCCTCTCTCTGTTCCAGCGACTATCCAAGTAGGCGGATAAAAGTGTCAGGTTTGACGTGCAGCCAACGGACGCCCGGCTTTCTCTGCATCTCGTCCGAACGTGGCCGCTTGACTCTGCCACCCTTCTCTGGCTTCATCCCGGCTCCCAATCCAGGCATTCAATCATCTCACACGACGCATCATTATGCCCTTTGCATTCGGTTTATAGTCAGGACGCCGTCGTCCAAGTTGTCCGGTAGAAACCCACGCAACGCGCCAACATGCGACCATCTATGCTGCCAAAGTTGATCGTCGCGCAAACGCCTACAACCGCAACGATCGGCGAGGTGACCGACTCGCCCTACTCAGCCATCTCAATGCATTCTCGCAACTCATCAGGCACCTCTGACAACTACTCACCTCTAACGCAAACCTTTTCATTCCACGAACACGCGCGCCATTCAAGCTCTAGCTCTTCATCTCTGGCGACAACTCCCCCAAAGTACGAACCTAGCATCGAATCACTCAACAACCGCATCTCAAAAACGACTCTCCATGATCTCGTCGAAGATCCTCACGAGAGGGAGGATGGCTTCGATCTCTGCGACGACGCGTTCGAATCCAATTGCCAATGTGGTCTCGAGCAAACCCATTCTAACCATGACATGTACTATCTGAGCGAAGCCGAAATGGACCCTCGTCTCTGTCAATCCGCATCCGCTTTGGAACGGCCCAGTCTGGACTACTCTCTCGCAGATGGACCAAGTGAATTCAGCAGCGACAATGAGATCCCCTTAAAGGTGGCCAAGACCAGGTCCAGAGCAAATTCTGGCGAATCATCCGTTACTGGTCTGGCTTCTCGTGTGGGCAGCCGCTTGTCATCTTTCTCGAAGCGCCGTGACAGAACGCCCACCTCTCCCCCGACCACGGCTGCTCGTCGACTCAGTACCAAGAGTGCTCCTGTCTCTCGTGTGCCGTCACGTGCCCCATCCTTTCGCATGTCTTCTGTAGCAAGCCCTGTTGTTACTCCCCTTGATGTTGAAGCTGAGCCGACTCCGACACCAACTCCAACCAATGTTGCTGTCGACCCTGCTAACCCTCTGGATATCCACGTACCCCATGCGGATGAGCCAATCGATCGCAAGGCCCTGGCATCCACGCCTCTCCTTCCTATTCCGATTCCCGAGCAGATTGATGAGGACGCAATTCAATCGCCACTACAGTCTCCCACTATTGTCGACAATGCCCAAATAACTAGCCTGTCTATGATTGGGCCATCGCTGTCCAGTCCAGTTCTACCCGAGATGGCAATGGTCTCACCTGCTCTCTCGGCGCATGCTTCCACCGCCTCACTCGGCGCTGTATACTCTAGCCAAGTCATGTCTTCACCCGACATCTCTTCAATGCACATTGTCAGTCCTCAAGACAAGTGGGCAAACAAGCTTGGACATGCCAACTTTAGCGTTTTCCCAGAACCATATCTGCCAGAAACGTACAACATTCACGCTTGCAGAAAGCTCTTCGAGGATTGGGAATCGGCTCGCAGACAATTCATGCATCAAGCAGCACGCACGAGTGAACACTATGGCCCAACTTCGCAAGTGTACAAGTACACGGAGAAGAAATGGGCAGAGATCGATGCGCAATGGAAGAGAAACCATGAGTTGGTGGTTGCCAAAACAGCTGCAAATGGCGAAAAACCAGTCTTCCAGCCTCTGGCAGAGCCGGCCCCTCTTACGGATCTGCCCGCTCTGGATGATCCTTTGAAGTTCCCCAAACTTGACGGGTCTGATATCGTCGGACCCATGGTCAAGTATGCAAAGATCAAGCAAAAGTCATCCTCGAAGAAATCGGCTTTCCTCAAATTCTTCAACAATGTGCGAACACCTGGCAATGCACTAGGCCGCACACCCACTGGCCTCGGTCTGCGATGACAAGAACAAGATCGCATGACCTATTCAATTGTAACATATTCACCATACGTTTTTATTACGACTTTCACGACGCAACATGACGACGCCATTTGTTCTGCTTTTCGGCGCGTTCTTTCAGCGCCATGCCACTCCTTCTTCTCAGAAGGCACAACGAGTTTCATTTGTCAGCAAATGTGCAACATTTTACAGCAAGAAAAAAGTTCTTAGCGAGGCGCAAAAAGAATCGGGAGATTTGGGGGAAGAGGGGGAAGCATACAGGAGGGGATGCTAGAAGAAGAGTAGAGGATGTGGGCGATTCTTGGAGTTGTCAAAGCTGACCAGCCTTTCGCTGCGGCTCATTCAACCATGTCATCACGTCTGTGTGGTTTTGGTTGATATTCATCTCTTTTGTCAGTCACATTTTGTGACAAAA
Source organism: Aureobasidium sp. SLJ-2021a (assembly GCA_019677095.1). NCBI lineage: Eukaryota > Fungi > Ascomycota > Dothideomycetes > Dothideales > Saccotheciaceae > Aureobasidium > Aureobasidium sp. SLJ-2021a. Next base: position 156,201 of record JAHRBU010000008.1, on the reverse strand, counting down.
GCGACGGCTATACCCATCTTTGAGTTTCTCGGATGCAGGACAAGCGCAGTCATTCTTGGAGGTAGTCTAGAAGCTCTTTTATAGCTCTTGCCAATCAAGATTCCAACAATAATTGCAAGCATACATGTGTGGTGAACAGAAAAATGGGGCAGTAGTTGTTGGATGTGGAGTGGTTGGAAAGGAGGTGCGAGATTGGCTCAAGAAGTGTAGAGAAGGAATTGGAACAAAGACGGCAAGTGATTACGCATCCGAAAGCGACAAGGGAAAGTGGGATGGTGGGAAAGAGGCAACTGCCCACAAGCGCATGACTGCCTCGCTGAGACATGTTCCCTATCGTTGTTGGATGCATTGCTAAGGTACTCGTATCAATTGATTGATCACATGCAAAGGCCCAGCGGTTTCGTCGCACGTCATCAAGGGTGAAGGTTGTTTTGGGAAGAGTCAGCGGTCCCCAATCGCCATCCAGTCGCTACCAGGCGCTCACCACCTTGTCGTCTGTCTCTTGCCTTGAAAAGGAACGCCTTCCTGCTTCGACTTGTTGTGCGATTGCCCCGAGTTCACGTCAGCACCGAAATCCTTTGTCCTCGCCGCATGCGACAAGGCCGCCCCCGCTGCCACCAACCATACACGACTTGAGCATGAGCGTGCTAGACAACATGTCGCTCGACTCAGCCGACATGGCCGTAGAGAACATGTCCGACGACGACCGAATCAGCAGCGACCTGGCCGATTTCGACGAACAGGGCACCATGAGCGAAGACGGCGACTTTGAAACCACGTCCATGGTCATCATGTCGGACGACGCTGGCCAAGTCCACGCACCGCCCGCCCGCATCGCCGCTCGTTTCTACCGCGACCCCAAGTCCCGTCAATACAAGTCCTCAGCCGCTTCTTCGCGTCGTAACTCGTTGTCCTCGATCCAATCCCACACGTCGACCCGTTCGCTACGCCGCTCTTCGTCGTGTCAGAGCAACTACATCGCACAACACCTGCGCAGAGCATCCATCATCGAAGCCCGCAAAGCACGTCTCGCCGACCGCGCCGCCCATGCCGAAAAGGTCCGTCTACGAGCCGCCATGGCCAAGGCTGCTCCCAGAGGGGATGCCAGTGCCAGCGAAGAGCGAGCATTAGCTGCTCAGATGGCTCGCGAGAACCACCTGGCAAAAGTTGCTGCAGCATGTGCCGAAGAGGTTCAGAGAGCAAAACAAAAAGCACAAGACATCAAGACCAGGAAACTCGAAGAGGAAAAACAGGCTCGCCTGGACATGGAGGAGAGAATGGCAGACGCCGACAGAAGGAGGGCCGAGTACAAGCGCAACTTGACCTCTCGCAAATCACGACGGGCTAGCGAGCTCGACAAGAAACTGGCCGATGTTTCCGAGGCAGACGACGACACGAATCCAAAGCTGCAAGAAGAGACGGCCGTACTGAGGATACAACGAGCATGGCGTGTGCGGCATCGGAGGTTGATTATAAGGGCCTATTCAGACTTCCACCTCAGTCTCGAAAGCATTCGGGAACGTTCCTTCGAGGATGTAGGTGCTTTGCTCTCAGAGACACCCATCATCCAGGCCACTACTCGAGTCCTTCGTCTTCTTGCCCTGCAAGACGCCGAGGATACACCATCGCCTCAGGCTACCCGCACCTTTCTCAGTGCTTATCTCGTCATCGTACATCCAGCATCAGTCTTCAGCAAGAATGGTGCCCAAGAGCAGCATCTCATGGCCAAAGCTCGCGAGTTGGTTGATTTCTTCGAGGCTACCATGTCTATGCTCTCTCCTACGAATTGCTTCGAGCTTCCTACTTCTAGGCTTCAGGACTTGTCACAGCTATACACGACTTATGTTTCTGCATTTGATGCTTGGAGAGCTCAAGATTCATCCGCTCTTGTCGAGACCATGGTTGCCTCTTTTGTCGAGCTCGACGCCATCTGGCAGACGGTCAAAGATGACACCCAAGGCGCCGTTGCTGAAGATTATCGTCAAGGCATTCGTGACAATCAGGTCATGCTTCTCAGCAAGATCCGAAAGTTGGCAGGCCCCGACCGTGCTGACTTCCTCATCAAGAAAGCCATCCGTGAGAGCCGAAGGAGGCGCGTCAAGAGGAGGTCTCCCGCCGAAGTCCGTCCTCGTGCTGCTGCCGATGTCGAAGATGCCGTAACCGAGTCCTCCGAAACTCTCCCCATCGTTGCCGAGACTCTGTCGCAAGAATCAGCTCAAACCGAGACAGCTTCTCAGAACGACGTCCGCCTGAGTCTGGCCCGTTTGTTTTCGCCCATACCGAGCAATCGCGTCTTGACTCACGAGCTCGCCATTGACAAAGATTTCCGCATCTCCTCTGGTGCTCATTCAGACATTCGAGACGCTATCAACCGCGAGCTTTGTGATGGCATGCGAACCGGAGTTGAGCAGGGCATGGGTACCCCGTGGACAGTTGCCATGGCTCAAGAAATCAGAGCCAAGCTCGTACACATCGTGAAGCCTGGCAACTCTATGCATGATTTCATCGTTGAAGCTCTGGACACGGATTTGATCTATCGACAGTGCGAGCAAGGCATTTTCTCTTACGCCAATTTCTTCTCCTTCATGGCCAATATTCTGCCCAAGCTATGCGCGCCTTTCCGTGATGCGCAGGTGAAAGTTCTGGCTGAGGATCTCGAGTCAAGCAATGGCGAGGACATGGGTGCTATGATCGAGAAGCTCTTTCGCCTCTTGCACTTTATCGACTTGCTGTCGCTCGACTACTCCAACTTTTTGTTGATGAATGCAGCACCCGTTCTCATAAGGGAATCGGCTGGATATGAGTCACGCATGTTTGCAGCAGACCTTGCTTCTGGGAAGATCACGCTGGCTTGCACAAGTCGCTGGTGGCGCAACGCGAGCGTAGACATGCTGACTGAAGCTGATCGCCGAGACCCGGAGCAGGTTCGCAATCCTGCAGACAGGCCTACAGCTCATCACATCTACACTCGTGGAATGGTTGACATCACCTTTGGACAGGGTCTATTAAGTGTCAACGATGTGCCCGAGACTCTTGCCCTCGATGTAGAGCGCCTGTGCACCATCAAACAAAAGGCTCTGCACATGACCACGATCGGTGCCATCTTGTTGGTGGCTAAGAACATGCTCAAGCGCGATGTGCGCAGCTCTTGGAAAGCCGAGGCTTCTCGTCTCTGGGATCTCCTCAGCAAAGAGCCACCTTCCGAAACCACCTCCGAAGATGCTCTTGCAAGCCTCTCCTCTCGCGCTTTTGGCGTACTCGAGAACGCACACAACCTACCACCATCCACCAAAACCGCATTGCAATCAGCGACTTCTCGCGTCATCACTCAAGCCTCCGCCCAACGCTTCACGGACCCCGTGGCCAAAGTGCTGTGCTCCAGACTGCGAAGTCATGTCTTTTCACGTGTCGTGGCCAAAACTTCGAGTGAGAGGGTCAGGGCTGCGAGTGGTGCGTCAGAAGCATTGGCGACTGCCGGCTTGCCCGAATTCGTAACGCAAGTCGGCGAGATGGTGGAATTGTTGAGAAAGGTAGCCGAGGTCGATTGGGCATCTCATGCCGTCTGGTACGAGCAGGTTGCTGGGCAAGTCAGTGGAGCTGGCGATGCTTGAGCCATCCCAATCAACCCTGTCGCTTGCTTTTCTTTCGTTTGAGATTTTCTTTACAATGTCTGTCTTTTCTTCTTTTTCTCTCTTCCGTTTCTCTTTTTCGTTGTATGGTCTCTGTGGCAGAGGTTTGAATGGCTTTCACTCGGGTATATGGGGTGATCAAGGATACTGTACACCATGGCGTTTTTTCCATTGGGGAGAAGGGGGACACACTTGACCTTTACGAAGATTGATACCACGTTTCTCGGCGCTGTCGCTGCTTTTTTTTATTTTTCCTTTCCGTTCTCTATAGAAACTGAACTGCCGATGTGCAATGCAATCCACCATGTTTTCCATGCGGGATCCTTTTTGACTTTTTGTGTGTCTGCTGGTGTGATTTTTTGCCTTGCTTCTTCTTCTCGGGTGCTAGGGTATGGTATTTGATGTTGTGTGATAGAGTATGTAGTTCGATGCATATGATAAAATGTGTCTTCAACGTGTGCGAAACTATAGAAACGGCACAGTCACGCCACATACATACCCACCCGTGTCGTCTTGAAGAATCACATTATCCACGTATATTCACCAAAAGGAAAAAAGCAGTATCATCAATCCCAACTCTTTTGTATTGGGTTTCCACGCCCTGGGGTGTACTCTACTCTTTCTTTTTTCCTTACAAGGGACATACCAAAGCAGCCATGGACACTCGAAAGAACAAGTAAAGACAAGGGTGAAGAATCAAAGGACAAGACTCTAGATTTGAAAGGGGGAAAAACAAGGCATACAGAAACGCGGTATACGGGGGATGAAGCAAAGCATCGGTGGCTATCTAGTGTTTGCCCAAAGAGTAACCACGGTCGAAGCAAAGAGCTAGAACTGAGATCCGGCTAAAGGCATGAATGGACATACAACGACCAAGTTCCTCCAACGAAAGTGCAACATCAAACAACATCTGAAACTAGGCTGAACATGAAGTAAAAAGAGTTGAATGTAGTAATTACAGTTCTGGTTTTCTAGGTAGGACCTCTTTTTCAATCAGGTCTCTCAATCTCTCATCTAAGAATTCATATCCATGCTAGTGTTCCAAACCAATAAACTTTTCTTCTTCCTCCTCATGGACTGTAAAACGTTACACAGTAGGCCGTGACTTCTTCGATACAAATGCTTTGGGGGGGGGGGGGGGGGGGGGGGGGGGGGGGGGGGGGGGGGGGGGGGGGGGGGGGGGGGGGGGGGGGGGGGGGGGGGGGGGGGGGGGGGGGGGGGGGGGGGGGGGGG